>PVIY010002633.1:0-124859 GCA_004026745.1 Myrmecophaga tridactyla
CCAAGCTGTTACAGCCATGCTTGAGTAACCTGGGATGGTGAGAGGCAGGTTTTGGCTTCCAAGCAACTGCTTCCATATCATCTAATTACATAAATGAATTGTACTACAGCACAAAAAGTAGGACACCTATAAAGCTAAGTAGAGTGTTAAGTCTACTGACTGCAAATACTGACAGAAACTCATCCTGGCAAAGGTAGAGGGGGCAGGAAACAACTGCCAATTTTCCATCCTCTTTTATGGATTTTTTTGGAAAATCTGGGAAAGGGGAGAAAAATGTGCTTTGTATTCACTTTGGGAAGACCTAGACTAATCTCTCTGTGGCCATCTCCTGTACACACTACATTTGAGGTAATATACTCTAGAGAGTATCTGTAATAATTTGTTTATGTGAGTATACACACAAACACAAATTATCACTTAGAAAACCACAAACAAAATAGCATATTTTTAAATTTAGGATGTTTATGGGACATGCTAATTTCAGTCTCCCCTTGGGACTAGGAGATTTGTTTATAGTTAAGCAGCATTTATACTTGTTTATATTACCTTCAAAAATTAAACACACTGCTAGAAGATGAATTGTGAATTACTGTTAATAGCACAAAGTGTACCAAGTCAGAATGATTTAGTGACAAAATATTGCTGTATTTGGATGAATTATTAATCCTTTAAATGTAATGAATGTAAAGTATCCAGAAAATGAAAGTATAGATGTGAAGTATTCACAACAGTGCTTAGGACACCGTAGGTAACCAGTCAGTGGTAGTTTTATTCCTCCACCTGGTGGCTTAGACTGGACATCTTGTCCAGATCTCTGTTTCTTTTAGTGTACTGTGTCTTGGTAATCTGCCTCTAAAAACAAAATTTAGACCTGTCCTTGAAAGCTTTGGGTTAGACTCAAGTTGCAGCTCACTTTTCCAGAATGTTCTCCCATGGTAGCTATGGGTACGATCCTAGCCAACAATAAAATAATTTTTTTATTTCCATTTGTAAATGTTTTTATTTGCAAATTTCCCTCAGGATCTTCAAAGGGAGGCATGTGTCTGTTTGGGGCAATATTTAGAGTCCTGGGTCTCCTAATCATAAATAACATTGGTATCATCTAATATTACATTAGAATAACTAGATTAAATATGCATATAGTGTGTATATATATTAGATATGATGCTATTAGCACTACTTTTAGTAAAATCCATCATGGAATAGAGATGGAAATTTCTATATCGATCTTTAGAATCAATACTGCTTTTCATAATTCTACTGTGGCATATTTGTTAATGACATAATGGAAAAAAAAAAACTGGGCCTGGACTACTGGATTCTAGTTTGAATTTCATTGCTAATTCAGTGAAAAGTACTTCATTTTAAAATGGAAAGGATATTTGTGCAGATATCTCACTGGGTTGTACCAGCATCCATTCAAGCAGTTGTTCATTTGAAAACAATAATTGAGTTGCATAGTATGTGAACTCATTATTCTAAACTAGTGGTTCAATAATGAAAAGTAAAAAAAGACTGCTTGCATAGGGTATAAGTATTTGTGAAGTGGTGTTCAATTCTATATAAATATTATAATTGTAAATGTTTTGAGCTGGGCCATCAGGATGTCCATAATCTTTAACTCAGAAATCACATCCCTAGGAACTTTTTCCCAAAAGCATTCAAAAGAAATAAAAGGAAAACATACAATTATTACTGATCTCTTATATTCTAGCTAATGTTGTCCAATAAAACATTCTGTGATGTTGCATATGTTTTATATTTGTGCTATCCAGTATGGTAGCCTTTAGCCACATGTTGTCATTGAGCATTTGAAATGTGGTGTGCAAATGAAAAACTGAATGATTAAATTCAGTTAATTTTAATTAATTTAATTTTAAATTTAACTTGCCATATGTGACTAATGGCTACCATATTGTGTTACATAGTAAGACTCACATTAAGTAATTCATAGGAATTCTCTGGTGCCATCATAATGTCTTACTATTAACTTTATTCTACAGAGGCAAAAAGTGAAGCCCAGAAAAGTTAAATAACTTATAAAGGTCTCTCACTTTATAAGTGGTATAACTGAATTCAAGGCCAGGCAAGACTATGCAGTAGCTCATGCTTTGCTAAATTGCTTTCCTATGTATTATACTGGCTACGAAAGATAAGGAAATTGCTACACATGCTGGAGTCCAACAATAGAAGAAAAATTATCTAGCTATTAAGTAAAAAATATTAAACAATGTAGAGAAGAGGAAAATATTTATAACAAATGGAAATAGCAGAATAGGAACTAATTGTGTAAAAGTAAAAGGAGCAAGTTAATGATAATATGCAAATTTGAGAACAGATTATTTTTTAGTGGTAACATTATGGATAAATTTTAACTGGCTTTATTATTGCCGACTTTAACTGATTTTGATTTGTTTTGTTGATCTAATTATATTTAATAAATGATAACCTTTGGATATTGGTGAGAGGTAGAGAAATCAGTTATTTTTCTCTTTTTGGTTCATTTAAACTAGGAGAGACTTAGACCAGACTAAGATTTGGCAAACTCTGTTCTTACTCTAAAGACATCTGTCTATTGTCCATGCTGAAAGATACTGGAATTAGTCAAAAGGAAACTTCAACCAATTCCATGGAATTAAATATGTTTTGTCCAAGCCAATTGTGGCTGTCCTTATCTTACCATCTTTCACTTTCTCAGCCTCCCTTAGACCCAGAGGTGTCTATATGATGCAATTTTAGCTCATTTGAAATATGGGAGACTACTTGGGAAATAGGAAAAGGACTTTACCCCTTAATAAAAGGGAAGCCTATTTGGAACATGGTGTGGTCATGTTCAGCATGATGCTGCAGCTGCCATTTTTGGGTCTGTGAAGGAAGAGCTAGAGATGAACAAAAAGGCTAATCTATAGCCATGACATTGTTGAGATACTGTTAAAATGTGCATGTCCATCATTTTTATGTGATTTTATTTTATTTTTCTTTTTATAATTCAAGTTTTGTAAAGGGTTCTTCTACCTGCAGCCTAAAACATTTCCTGAAGGATACGAAGTCTATTGCCTCCCAAGCTGCGGTTTCCATTGTGTGGAAGACATACAAAGTTGAGAGACTGGGTATTAGCTTACTTCTGCAGTATAGGATTTCCATGAATCTCCATAAAAGGCAGAGTCTCCCTGAAAGCCATCAGACCACATGACAAGACCTGCTATCCAGCATATTTAAAATATATAAAGCAGCAGGGACTTAAAGATCCACACATGCCTAATTTTAAATTCTGCTTTTCTAACATGAATATATTAAAGTTGCTGAAGTCTTTCCACAGATGATATTTGGGCTGGCATTTCTGTAAGTGGAAGAGATTATCATTTGCTTACAATTTGTCACTTCTGACTGTAGATCACAGCAGTTCAGAAGCTTAACCCCTTTAAGTTAGGCTTTCTTCCAGCATTTAACAAAATGCTTACAAAATGCTTTCAGTAGGCTGATAAAAATAGCAACAGTGAAGCAATTAGATGTAATCCCAAACATCTGCAGCCCAAGCAGACCCAATACATGCTTTCTCCTATTTTAGTTACACAGGGATTCAAAATTCTATTTTTTTCTTAAGACCTGAAAAAGTGAAAGAAATGGATGATCCTTCAAATAATATGCATTTAAATTCAGCTCTAAATACTCTTATCTTATTCTCATGGAACATATTGGTCATCTATGTCAGTGAAGCTTAGTGAAATTTGGTTATTTTGTGTGTGGATTCACTGATACAAAAATAACTGAAATTTAGATTTCAGTTCAATTTAGGAAACCTCTGACAAACACCTGCTAGTCCTAAGTGTTCTCAGAGGTTGAACATAAAGATAAATTCAGTATGTCCCTACCCTCAAATAACTCTTAGTCTAGAGGGAGGTTTCAGTTTTTATTCTTGGATACTACAAATACTGTTTTTTCATGGATTTATAATTTCATAAACATTAGCATTTGAAGAAACCTATAGAAGATCATGTCCTCATTCGTAATTTTCCTTTAAACCTATAGGAAGTCATGTTCTCATTGGTAATTTGCCTTTAAGCAGTCAATTTCTGAAGTATTGGTAAACAACCAAGTTGTTTGGCAACCAAGGAAGAAAATATATAATGATAATGATAATGAGAAGAAGAAGAAGAAGAAGAAGAGGAAGGGAGCTTGGGTTTTGTTATATATCACATAATGTGGTGGAATTTTACAAATATCTGAATGCTATTTTTCTTGACTAAACAATCACAGGTTCTTGTCTCTGCCTCATGGACTGAATGCTTTTGGTTGCCAGCTAACTTTCTGCACATAACTTTCTGTAAGCAAGCAAACTAAATGTATTATAATAATTGTGTTTTATGCCTGATTTCTAAGTTACTGAGCTTTCTGAAGACGTTCCTTGAGCTAATTCTGAAGAAATTCAATCACGTGTACATACTTTCTCTCTCCACTCTCTCCTCCAAAAAAGGAGGTAGCAAAAAGTTCTGTGTTTCATAAAGGTTAATAATGAGTCCCCAGTTTTTTATCTGGTAGGTGTGATAGTTTGGGGTCTCTGGGAAACAGTTGCTAAAATTGCAGTAGAAGTTCAAGAAATTTATTGGAGTTGATGCCTGTGAGAATAAAACGAAAGAAGAAGCAAAAATAGATAGTAAAAGTCTAATGACCACGATGCTAGTCTCATATTTGTGAAAGGAGAAAGGGCAGGAAACTGGATTGACTATGAAGACCTGCAGACGGCAGTGCAGTTCTAAGAAAGTCTTGGCCACGAGAGAACTCTAATGTAAAGATAGCTGAGGGAGGTGATCCACATGGGCCAGAAATGATGACCTCTTGAATCCCTCCTATGCTCCGTCATTGACTGGGCCTTCCCAGAAAGTGCTTGGCTTTGCCTCAAATGCTGAAAGAGACCTCAAAGAGAAGGAGGCTTCAGCTAACTGCACTCCTTGTAGCAGAGCCTCTATAGAAAGGAGATCTGAGCCACACCTCCTTGTCTCTCATGGGGTATGATAATAATTGTTTATCTTTTCACTCACAGACATGGAATTTTCTAATATAGCTCTATGTCCACATAACTTCAATTAATACAGTAAGGCTTCTCCAAATGCTATCTTAAAGAAATGATATCATTGCTTTTCCAGAACCACCTTCCATCAAAATAAGCACCACAGAGAGACAGATGTTCCATTAACAGGCTGAGGTTGCCATTTTGTTTCAGGAATATTGTACAGTTAGGAACCCAAACTCTTGCACGCAAAGCATAGAGCTCAGTTATGCCTAAACAACTCAGGGCGTAAAGTGGAACTGAAGGATGTGCACTAAGAATGGAAAAGAAGAAAACATCATACGGTCAGAAACTTCTCTTCTACTTTTAGTGTTTAGGAATCAAACATACCTCATGCTTTCAAATTAACATTGGTAGTGATAAAAGGGATCACTGAAGTAGAGAGAGGCAGGAAGGGTTTTGAAAGCAATGTTATCTTTTAAGAAATAGTGATCTTCATTCCAGCCAATCCTAAAGAACACCTAGGGCAATTTATAAGATTCCACAAGGGTTCCAGGTACTAGAGTAACTTGCCACAAGCCTACAATCTCCAGATGGGTCCCTGGTTCAGATATGTCCTGACACCTAACCCACTCTCACCAGAACATCAGATAGTTCCATCTACCTACCCCATATTGGTGACAGACCCTTCTAATATCAAAAATTCAGAATTGCCATAGCCTAAACAACCCCAAAGAGAGGTATGGAAAGATCAAAGGTGATGGTGGAATTATACATAGAAGATAGGACTTAACAAATGAATATGAATGCTGAATCATTAAGTTGATATCTCTTTTAGTCTCCAGTATTTTAAAGCAGCTAGAAGTAAAAACTTGAAATTGTGAAATTGTAACCCATGTCAATATAAATGAACATAATGAAATATGTTCTACAGCTAATGTGGTGCTGTGCTTGGAAATTTATAGCTTTTATATATATATGTTATTGTTCACAAAAAAAGAAGGAAAAAAAGTCGATTGTGAGTATAAAAAGTATTTAAGCCCTCTAGCCTGCTATATTCTGGAGCAGCTAGAAGAATATGAGAGGATCATATGGTAGCCCATGACAAACTCTGGGATCTATCCTGTAATCACTTGTTGAAGACTGCTTTGAAAACTATTGCTTTTTTATTTCTTTGCTTTGTATATATGTTATACTATACAATAAAAAAAAAATTTCAAAACCTCAACTACTGTGTGAGACCAAAAAAAGAAATAGTAGTCTTCAAAGGGGTAAGCAGTGCTTTAGTTGTTCAGCAATCCAGGCTTATTTTACATTAATATATATGATACTCACTTCCTCTGACTCCTCTAAGATATCTAATATTTCCTTTTAAAAGGATTTAAAAATTTTTTTTAATTTAATTTTTAAAATTTTTTTGTCACAGTGATTTACCAAGAATTCAGGTGCTGGTTCAGTGTTTAATTATTTTAACTATGGTAAAAAAGTACTTTCTCTCCACCAGGCAAACAGCCAGCTATGATTGGCACCAAGCATAAAAGTAACGGGGGCATGCATGTACACAGGAAGTACGGGAAGCAAACAAATGAATTGCTATTAATATTGACCCTGATTCTGATTAGAATATGCGTATTTTGATTACTATTTTGTGGGATATTTTTCAATGGAACTAATCCACGAGAAAAAATTAGTTTGAGGTCTTAATGTATATGTATCATTTGGACCCTTGGTTCAAATTCCTGACAACCAATCACGTTGGCACAAGACTAAAGGGAATAGCTATAAGAGCTTTAAGAAAAGAGTAGGGTTTGGCTTCAGATGTGAATTGTTTTTTGACATGGGCAGGCACTGGGAATTGAACCCGGGTCCCTAGAATGGCAGGAAAGAACTCTGCCACTGAGTCACCATTGCCCACCTCAGATGTGAATTTAACAGGGGCTCAAACAATTTCACTAAGACATGGTTTTCTTTTTCTCCATCTTTCTCTTGGCTCTTTCTTTCTCCATGTTGTTTTCAGGCATTGCCAGCCACTTCACTGGATAGGCCCCCATTTAAACTCTGAAATTGAAACAAGAAGGAGGTTTGGATGAAAAGCAGATAGGAAAAATATATAAAATGTCCTCCACAAAGGGTCACAGGACAGTTTTTTTAGTTAGTATTCAGCAAGGTTTAGCTGCTCACAACAAGAATTATTCTGTTTATGAGTTTCTTTATCTATTCGAAATCATCATTCCATAAAATTGAGTTGGTACATCTCTTTCTTAGGATTACTGTCTACCCACTAAACCAATTAATAGATAGACTATGAAAAACTCAGTTGTTAAAAAAAAGTCAATTACTTTAACATTTGTTAACACAAAATTAAATCATAAAGGAGAAAACTTGAAATTGCAAACTAAAACTAAACTAAAAATACTCTGCTAAAACCATTTTTAAGTTTAGAATTCAATGCCATCTGATGCTAAAACTATTAAACCTTTATTTGAAAAGGCAGATTGTACTATTTTATTTGAAGTAGAAGTAATAAAGATTGTCAATTTTTGTATCTCATGAAGTGAGCTATAATAACTGTAGTCCAAAAGAAAATGTCTTCCCTATGTTTGATAATTTTAGAAAAAAATTATCACATGTATGTCAGAAATAATGGTACAGTGAACTCTGCAAGAAAAATTCTGAGTTCATATACAAATGGATCACATAATTCTATTATCTTTTTGGATGAGAGAAGTTTACGAATTATCTATTGGTGCATAACAAATTACTACAAATTTAATGACTTAAAAAAACATACTTTTACTAACTCACAGTTTCCATGAGTCTGGAATTTAGGCTTTGCTTAGTTGGATACTCTGCTCAGTGTCTCTCAAGGATGCAGTCAAGGCATTGGCGAGGCTGTATTATCATCTGGAGACCCAATCAGGGAAAGACCTGCTTCCAAATTCATGCATTGGCAGAATGCATTTCCTTATAGCTGTATGTCTTGCTGATTGAGAGTGATGTCTGATATTCAGTTGGTTAGAGTCAAGTCACGGATTCTGCACCATACTCAAGAGGAGGGGAATACACAAAGGGTGAGCACCAGGAAATGGGGATCATGGAAGGTCATCCTAGGGTCCATCTGCCACAGAGTCTCCTTTTTTATTGGAGAAGACATTGCAATTTACAGGCATACCTCATTTAATTGTGCTTTGCATTATAGTGCTTTGCAGATATTGTGCTTTTTACAAATTCAAAGTGTGTTGCAACCCTGCATAGAGCAAGTCTCTCGATGTCATTTTTCCAACATCTTGTGTTTCCTTTGTGTCTATGCCACATTCAAATTAAGGTATGTATGTTGTTTTTTGGACCAAATGTTTTTGCACAGTTAATAGACAACAGTAGAAGATACACATAACTTTTATATGCACTGGAAAACCAAACTTTCATGTGACATGCTTTCTTTGTGATATTTGCTTTATTGTGGTGGTCTGGAGCTGAACCTGCAATATCTCTTAGAGATGCTTGGAAATTAAATTAGCACCCATAGACAGTAAAAAAAAATGCATTTAGTCAGTGGGTAGAGTTGTAACTTGTAATTCCTTGTTTACTATTTAAACTCTATAGATAGCCTGTTCTCGTCTGAGTTCTTTTTTAAAAAAAGTTTACGTACTTTCAAAAATCTAACTAATTAATATGTAGATTATGAATTCTAGTGAATAATTGAACATTCATGAATCCACTACCCAACTTAAAAACTGATATATTACCAGATAACAGTGAAATTCCAGTGTGCTGCCATTCCATAATCATATACCCCCACTTTACTCCAGAGGTAATTTTTATCTTAAATTTTACATTTAGAGGTTCCTAATTTATTTAGATAGTTTTGCCTCATGCATATCCCTAAACAATATATTTGGCATATTTTGAGCTTTATAAAAATTGTATTATAGTACAGGTAGTGCTGTTTTTTATTGATTTTTTTCATTTCACCTTCCCCAGCATTTTCAATCCTAGAACACATCACTTATACTTGGAGAAAATATTGTTCATGAACATCAAAAGTCTTGAACAAAAAAATTCACAGTAGAATTGTCCTTAACAGAAACCAAACAAAACAAAACCATAAAACTTTAAAAAACACTGGAAGCAACTCAAATGTCTGTGTTTCTTTTTCTTTTATTTTTAGCTTTACTATTTCCTGCTTAGATTTTCATTTTTTTCTTCCTTACATCTCATGTCATTATATCATGTTGTATTAACATGAATCTAGGCACAGTAATATAGATTTCAAAACAAACATTTCTAAATTCCATATGAATTACTGATGATATATAAAATATAGGATCAGGAACAGATGAGAGAATTGGCAAAAAATAATAAAGGCATAATGGAAAATGAGACTTGTAGTTAGAATTTCTGGGGTAGTGTCATAGCCATGTGATTTGGGAAAATCCCTTGAGTTTCATTTTCTTCATCTGGAATATGATGATAAGGCAGAAAAAATCCCATCCATGCCTGGTTAAGAGTTATTTGTTGAATTAAACATAGTACCATGTGTGAATGAAACTTTAAACACGTAAGTTCTATATTAAAAAATGGAATATTATCTTCCCTTTGAAGAATAAACAGTGAGAAAAGAAGCATCTAGGTATTAAATTATCAAAAGTAAAGGCATGAGAAACACCAGCCCTGGAAGTATAAATTAAGAGAATGAAGTTCCGAGAAGTTTGAGAGAAGATTTCGAGTTACACGACTAAAGCTGACAACCCAGAGAAGGAAAATTAATTTCTGGCTGGATTGTAGGATAATCAACTCACTAATGTTTTGGAAAAAGGCGCTAGCCAGAGATATGTTACTTTATTTCAGAGAGCACACAGAGCATAAGACCAAAGTAGAAATATATTTCACTCAATATATTGTGGAGATGGACACAGATGGAGTAAAGGATTGAAAGATGTGAAAGATGTAAATGTAAAAGGGTATATATAATATTGGAGAAGGAATGAAGGGTGCTGTCAATTATTTAGACCTTGCTATGTGAAAAGTACTTGCTAAGCACTGGAAAAATATCAAGAAAATTGATATGCCCCTGCCGCCCAGGATGCCATTTGTTAGGTGATTAACACTCGTCGTTACATAAAAATCCCCGGATTTCAGTGGCTTAACACAGTCCAATGTGGGTTAGGGTGTCTTCCTCCATTTGGGGCTATACTATTTTTAAAAAGTGGATTTCAAACTACCATGGTAGTGGGAGAGAAGTATGAAAATGTCATTCGTCCTTGTTCTAAAAGAGATACACACATCGTATTTGCTCACAGTCCATTGTCCAGTACTAATCACATGGCCCCAATGTAACTATAAATGTGCCTGAGGAATGAAAAGTATTCTGTCATTCAGCCATGTTTCTAGAACCCATATATTCTTCCCCCCCACTTCTGCATGTACATTAAAGATGGAGGGACACTCAAAGTCTCCTACAGGAGATAACATGAAGTTATGCACAGACACTGCATCCTCGAAATCTAGCATCTCTGCATGTTGAGCAATATAGGTACAGCTTATCATGAACCTGAGATCTCGGAGTAAAGTGCTAGTTATCATCCTCTCCATGCCAAATTTGTAGTGCTGAAAAAGGGTAACTACATGCATGCTCTTATTTTGAAAGGGGGGATGGGAGAGATACAGCACTCTATGATACAGAAGAATTCTAAATCTTACTATGTAGACATTAAAAGGAACCTCTACTCTAGGGGACAAGGTCCTTGATTGTGCCCTGACTCTGCTCTCTGAAGAGACCTTATTTACCCATTATTCCCTGAACATGCCTTCTTATTTGCCCATCATCTTCCTCAATCATACTCTGTTGGGTTTGTGGAGTATGTCTATCTGGATGCTGCAACATTCTCAGCCCACTTTCTGCTTTTGGAAGTTTGGAGTCCCAAGGCTTTTAAAAATTCCTAAACAGCCAAAGAGAGCCTGGGAAATCTAGGCTCTCTTTGAACAAATGCCTCAGGTGTAAGGAATTATGGTCTAAGATTGAATGCAAAAAATGTGGTCAAATGGCTGTAATAGAAAGCATATACAAGTAGCAAAGCAAGGCATGCATGCAAAGGAAAACAAAGTATGCATGTAAAGGAAAGCAATAAATAAATCCAAATGGAGCTACTGAGTTTACCAGAATGGCCCCTATCCTTCCTATCTCTTGCTTCCTCCCATACTTTCTGTTCAGAACTGCTGCAATTTCCCAAAGTTATCACTCTGCTATTTTGTCTCCCTTGCTGTGACTTGGTATAGGCTACTTCACCTGATACATTTCTACTCATCCTGTAAAATTCATCTCAAGTGAAAACTCCCTGGTGAAACCATCTCTGTTGATTACTTGTTCTTTTGTCCCTCCATGGGATTTTGTTTGCTCTTGCTTTTATTCCAAGAGTTATACATAGCATCCACAAAATCTAATGCATATTTTAGAGTATTGTTCTCAGCCTTTTTTTTCCAGCCATAATTTTGCCTTATTTATTTTATATGGTTATGATTGTACTACATATACAGTGGTATATGCAAGTATCTTTTTCTGGTTACGCTGCTTAAAAAAGAAATTAACCATGACACTGTAAACTCTTTATTACATAATTTTAAATAGTTACATTATATTCCAATGAGGGATGTACCAACTGACTTCTCCACATTGCTTTAGCTAAACACAATTGTTTCCTGATTTTGTTTTATAAACAATAGACTAACTTATGTTTTGGCATTCCCTAATGCATCTAATCATGAATCCCATCAAGTTAGGTTATTCTGTCTTCACTTAAATAGGACACTGAGCCATTCCTTATATATATATAAATACTCTCCTTAGCATCTCCTGACAGGAATTTCCTCCAGGACTGCTAAATGGCCTGTTAAGAGTTAAGGAGGTACTTGTTCTCAAGAATAAGCCACATTTTCTGTGTCAATGGTTAATGATGCATAACAAGACACTACAAAACTTAGTGGCTACAAACAACAATTTTATGATTTTTTCCATCATTCCAAGGATTGACCAGTGTGAGATGGGTAGTTCTGCTCCAGATGATGCTATCATATGGTTGTGAGCTCAACTGTGACTGTCAACTACAATTTGCACTCATGACCTCTCCATGTTGCTTTACTTTTGAGAAGCAGATGGGTTTTGAGAAGGTGAAGCCCAAGAGTGATTGTTCCAAGAGTGAGGAAGCAAAAGCCATCAGATATAGCTTGGAACTGGCACTGTGTAGATTTCCAGCACATCCTATTGTTTAAGTAGTCACATGGCAAAAAAATTCCAAAGTAAGGCAAATTAACTCACCTTCTTCATGGGGCTGTGCATCATTAAGACACATGCCCAGTGATCTGTCCTTTTCAGGATAGTGATCCCCTTAATTACATTTGATCTCAAATTCTCAAGGGCAGCATGAGAATCTTATCTTGCTCTAGTCCTTCTTTGCCAGATATAAGATAATTTCAGATATCAACTCTAACAGCCCTGAATGTAGTTAAACTTAAATAAATCCTGTGAGGGAATATTGTACAATGTGTTTCCTGTAGGCAAGTACACTCTGCTTGTTTTGTGATCTCCTTCTCCATGTTCTCTCCCTATTTCATCACAAACTACTTGCTTTTGTTTCTGCGTTAAGAGTTTAAGCATCTTCCATGGTCCATCCCTTAATACTAATTAAGACATAGCAAGAAAGGGTGGCAGCATTAGTGACCCCATTGCCCCATTGCCCATAGCAGGGCTCAACAAGTCAGAGTGAGATGATGGCAAGCTTGACAATTTTGCTCTGCTATTTCTCTAAACCATTTTCCTTTTAGAGCCTAGTAGCTGGTTAGGAAAGAAGAGGGTTCAGGGATGCACTCTGGCATGGAATAATAGAGGGATAAACAAATTGCCTTCAGGAAGGAGAGAAGGTGTTTAATGTATGGCTTTTATGAGCCACTCTGTCTCAGAGTCAACAAATAGTGCTCACAGTGCTCCATATAAAAATACAAAGAGTTTGGGGTTTTGGCATCTTTAAAGATATAAACTTAAATGGTTCTATAGGGCTTTGTAGCTCAAAGAGCTTCTAATGACCACTGTAGGTTTTCCATGTCCAGATTCCTGCTTCAAGTTCAGCTGAAGTTATTAACAATAGTCCTTCACTCAGAACTGAGAGAAACCTAAGAGATTTCATGATATCACCAAATTCATACATTATAGATATTTCTAAAAGCGAATAACTATTATCCACCTCTGAACTCTAAGAAACATATCTGTGCATTTCAAAGATACCATTTTCAATGTAAATAAAAGGTATATTAAAAATGTATAGTTTTCACTAAACCTGCATCTCCCCATCTTAGCCATTCTGCTGCCAACTATTGTGTAAAGGAGAACCACTAAACTTCAGAGGCCTTCAGTTAGACAGACAGAAAGCTTAATTAAAATAAATACTGAAGAATCTGACTCCTGAACAATATCTTCCACCTATAAGACTTTAGCCACTGCCTGCATGTCGAGGACAGATATCATTGTTGAATATTGTATTAGTTAGTGTTCTCTAGAGAAACAGAATCAACAGGGAACACTTGCAAATATAAAATTTATAAAAGTGTCTCACGTGACTGCAGGAATGCAGATTCCAAAATCCACAGGGCAGGCTGTGAAGCTGATGACTCCAATGGAGGGTCTGGATGAACTCCACAGGAGAGGCTCAACCTCCGAAGCAGGAATGGAACCTGTCTCCTCTGAGTCCTCCTTAAAAGGCTTCCCATGACTAGATTAAGCATCACTCATTGTAGAAGACACTCCCCTTTGGCTGATTACAAGTGGAATCAGCTGTGGATGCCTCTGACGTGATCATGATCTAATCCTATGAAATGTCCTCATTGCAACAGACAGGCCAGCACTTGCCCAACCAGATAAACAGGTACCACAACTTGGCCAAGGTGACATGTCCCTAACCATGACAAATATCAAAAGCATATTTCAAATTTCTATCAGAAATTTCTCCACTTGGATGTTCCATAAGCACCTCAAAATTCAGCATGTCCAAGTATAAACCCATTATATCCTCCAAAACTTTCTGTCGCAGTTTTTGGCACCACTATCCATCCCACTACTCAAGACAGAAACTGAGGCATCTGTTCTCTCACATTCAGTCCTTCACTAGGTTTTATGGGTACCAAGTAACAATAATCCAAGTCGAGACTTTTCTATAGTGTATTCTGTGAAATGCAAGTTACACAAATTGTTTCAGGAGAAAGAAAATCCTGGTACATGTATAACACACTGCTACTTTTTCCCCTACTTGAAGTTCACAATGCATTTGAGGAAATAATAATTTATTCAACCTAGTATTTTTCTAAGTTATTATTTGATCCAAGAACTCTTCTATTTACTAACTACTAACATTCAGAGGACACATTTAAGGAAATGCTGCTTTAGCATATCTCCTGTTGCTAGCTTCATTTCCTTTCACTGTTTACCTGTTGTATTATAACATTCTCACCATCTTCCCATATCTGTTCTTCCTTTTCCCTCCAATGCATATTTTTTCCTGGACTCAGAGTGATATTTGTAAAATAAAAATCTGGTTCTATTAGTTTCCTTCTTTGTCTCTTACACTTCCATAATATCTACAGGATTGAATAGATGGGAAAATTTTGGCTGCAAGTAACAGAACTCCCAAATAGCAGTGGCTCAAGCAACATAGATAAAAGTTTTGTCACATAACAAGTTTAGAGGTAGACAGTTTCAAGGTTGTTTAAATCAGCATTTAGCAGTCAGTTGTCTTCCAACTTTTTGCTTTGCTCCAGTCAGCATGGGTACAGGAGTTTAAAGCCATGGGTACAGAATCAGTGTTATTGTTTCTGGCATCACAAGCTTACACATCTATAATTGAAGGCAGAAACAACAGTTTCTCCTGGTTTGTCACTTTGTCCCAAGGACTAAAATCTTTCCCATAAGGCTCTACTCTCCCCATCCCCCACCCCTGCCACCCAAGGAAAATTTCTTCTCAGGCATCATTGATCAAGATTGAGTCACATGTCCCTGCTATGGCTTCCTAGAAAGCTAGGAAAGGAGAATTCTAATCACTTTGAACTTTAATAGTTGAAGGTAAGCTTTGCAAGCATGGAAGAAGGATTATGGAGTAGGACACTTGGATGGATATCAATCAGGGTTGTCCTTAGCATTTGAGGCTACTCAAAAGCCAGCCTTACCTTATCCTTCTAGACTTATTGCTATTCTATTCATTTATGGCATCGCACCATGTGTGCCAGTCTCTACATGATTTTTCATACTATTCGTTCTACAAAGTATGTCCATTTCACAATTACTTCATAGTTAGAGTTCAAGATTTAGCTTAAACAGTATTTCCTCGGACTCCTCACCCACCAACAGAGTTAATTACTCCACTCTCAATTGTATATTCCATATTTCTGTACCTCATCATATTTGTATTCTAAGCTTTTAGCCCAGTATATAATAAGTGGATAATAAATGTCTATTGGATAGATGATCTTAGTTCAATTTTAAGGAACTGTCTTCTATTCAGCATCTTAATAGTTGTTGGGAAGGCAGCACAAAGGAAAATGTGATTTCAATTATGCAAAGGTTTATCATAATGCAGTTTGATAAAATACCTCTGAGAGGCACAGGAACATGTTAGGATATAAAGAAAGCAAAAAATAATAAAGTGCTCTGGATATGGCTATAGAAAAATGCATTCCAGGTTGGGAGTTGGAGCAAGGGAAAGAGTGAGCAAAGTTTGTTATTGATGGAATGTGCAGATAGGTAAAAATGCCCTAAAGTGTCTTGACAGGTGGAAATTGCAGGAAAGGACATTCCAGATAGAAAGAAGTAGATATATTTGAACATTAACACTCAAGTCTAGTAATGAATGGTATTTTGGGGGACTATTGTTTGAATGAATGATACTGAAGTGTTGGAGATGGATGGTTATGCACCCCAGAAAAGCCATGTTCTTTTAAACCAATCTTGCAGGGGCAGACTTATCATTTGATAGGTTGTTTCCATTGGAGATGTGGCCCCGTCCACTCAAGGTGGGTCTTAATCCTTTCTTGGAGCCCTTTATGAGCAAGAACTCAGAGCTGACACAGAGAGCAGAGAGATAAAACCGAGACACAGGTGTTTGGAGATGCTAAGAGATGAAACCCAGAGTTTGCCCCAGAGAAATTAAGTGAGGGCCCACAGACATTTAGAGAAAAAGCCACTGGAAACAGAAGCCAAGAGAGCCATTTGAAACCAGAAGCTGGGAGACAAGGACAGCAGATATATCACTGTTCACCTTCCCATGTGACAGAGAAACCTCGGACACCATCAGGATTTCTTTGGAGCCAAGCTACCTTCCTCTTGATGTCTTAACTTGGACATTTTTCAAGGCTTAGAACTGCAAATTCGTAACTTAATAAATCCCTTTTGTAAAAGCCAATCCATTTCTGGCATATTGCGTTCTGGCAGCATTAGCAAACTGAAACAGATGGGAAGAAGAAAAGAATGTAATATGGCAAGAGGAAAGACCACATAACTAGTTGGCAGCTCCAGAATGGAAAATTCCCTACAGTAAAGTGAATTATTTAGACTTGGTTTTTCAATTTGAGCCTTTACAAAGATTCCCCAAATCACCCCAACCCCTTACCCCTACGCACAAGCCCCATGTGGAAATAACACAATATGATGGTAATATCTGGGGCATAAAGATATTTCCTTGCAGTGGGATTTAGATTTTACCCAAGAATAGTAAGTAGTAGAAGGCTGGGACACTGCACAGGGGCACACAGACCAGCTAGATTTTTTTTTTTTCAGTCCAGGTAGTAGTAGTTAAAATTTGAGCTAGAAAAGGGACAATGGGCAAAGAATTGCAGAAAACTCTGGCTCTATCAAAAATAAGAGCCATGTATTCATAAAACAATTTCTTTCTTATGCTTTCTCTTGCTGTGTTCCTGGAATCTCTATTTAAATATTTTTGTTTGTATATTTATCAATAGATGTCAGTGTATGGGTGCTTTGTGACACAACATTGCACAATGCAATCAAAGGCTTTTAAAGTCATTTGTTTTGGAGAAAAAGGTTTATTCCTGGTTTCTGTGGGAGTTATATTCACTACTACAAAAAAGGGTAGAGACCAACAAGTCCTTCTGAAATCCTACATAAATTTCTGTATAAATAAAAATGCAGCTTCAAAGGACTTATTTCTTTACATTTGCTAAAGCAGATACCTGTAGTCCCAAGTATATCACTCACAGCTATTTTACAGTGGGAGGTAAAACCAAGAGGGAAAAACAGTTATTTACATTCCTTTGATACATGGGGAAAATTGCTTCTCTTTAGCTCTGAAGAAAGAAAAATTCTTATACTTGAAAAATCCCTTGCAATGAACTCACACACACACACTCATCCATGGAAATAAGGAGATGCATTTTAATTCCTCTACAGGTTTCACAGCAAAACATTCCATAAAACCTTCTGTATCAAATTTGCCAATGCGGATGTCAGAGTTATTTCTGCTAGATAAAATCGAGTCAACCTATCATTTTGCATTATAAACAGACTATCAAGAATGCACACTTTAACATCTGTATGCATAGTAAGCAGTTGGGCTGGTAGGAACAGTTGCTGTGATGTGGACAAATGAGTTTGAATACACACACACACATACTTCATACATTATTCAGATGTGCTCATTTGTAAATTTAAGTTTTAAAAACACGAATCCAAGAAAGAAAATAATTTGATCAATCCCAGGTATTTGATGTTAGAATGCCCCTCAAAATGTAGCAGATTTGTTAATAAAATATAGCAATAGAAATTTGGACATAGGGAACACCTGGCACAGAACTTTGGCTGATGATTAGATCATTGAATACCTATGACAGCCAGTTAATCATCATAATCGGCAGATTATTTATTTTAGGCATAATCTTACTCACATCTTTCCTATGTACAAATGGGTATGTTGTCAGATATCCATGAAACATAATATCAGTCCTGCTTTTACCATGGGATTTGATTTCCATTTGTCTACCTTGGCAAGATTTGGAGACATTTTTTTGAAGAGAGGAGTTTAAGGGGGAATCATTTTAAGTTAATGAAAATACAATTGGAGGTAAAAAAAAAATGAGTAATTATACTCAATGTATTCTGAAAAGAAAGCCAATTATTAATAATCATGTAAGTCATTTCAAGGGAGATTTTTAGACGTCATCATGTATTAAAAGAATGGAAAAGAGGTGCAAGGGTAGTTCAGTGGTAGAATTCTCTCCTGCCATGCGGGAGACCCAGGTTTGATTCCAGGCCCAGTACTTTCTCCAAAAAAACAAAAACAAACAAAAATTCAACAAATGGTGCTGCAATAACAGAATACTCACATGGAAAAATAATGAAATGTGACCTCCCCATACAGCATACAAAAAAAAAAAAAAGAGAATGGAAAAAGTACACAAAACTGAAGGAAACTAAAAATGAAAATCACATATATAAAACTTGCTGTCATTGTCTTGTAAGATTTTAATATCATCATACTTTAGACAGAAGCCACCTTATTGCAGGTCTCTATGTTACTCTCCTGGGAATCTCTGGATATTCAGGAAAGAAAGTACATCTTCAGCCTCACGCTACTGAAACATTGCATGGAGAGTAGTTGTCCTAGGTAATCATTTTGACTTACAGCAGAATATGCAAATAATAAAGAAAATTTTAAGTTAAGTCACTGTGATTTGGGTTTTTTTTTTACTGAGGCATAACATAATCTAACTTGCACAAAACATTATTTACTCTTTCAAAAACCCATGTTATTATATGGGTTTATGATATACTGCTCCAAAGAAAGGACCTGAAACTATAAAACTCCTTTATAGACTTCTGTGGAAGGATCAGTAAATAATAAATGACTAAACAAAAATAATCAATAACCAATTTTTCATTGGCTAAAAATGAACATCATGTTCAATACAATCTAGGAAATAGAGTTTTAGCTAGATGAATGGCTTACCTCAACAAAATTGGGCTTCTGCCTATAAATAAAGGAGGGGATAATGGCATTGGGAAAATAATTACCATCTCTGCCAAAACTCCTAACCAAGCTAAAAAAAGAGGGATAAAACTCTGATTTAAGGATGTTGATTAATTTGTCCAAGTTCTGGAACCAGAATTTGAATCCAGGACTCTAAATCTCCAATATATTACTGCTGCTTTCTCAGGGTAAGTGGAACATCCATGAGAAGATGTTCATCTCTTGTAGTTCATAAGAGATCAGAATTTGCAGCAGAGAAGGCTTGTTGTTCAACGAGATGCATGTCCTATTTCCATTTAAGAGTCCTGGTGCTAGGAAGCACCTGAGCAGCCAAACAATACTTATATACATGTGAGTGTGTAACTAGTTCTTGCCAATTAACTATAAATAAATGTGGCATGTGCTGCTTCTAGGTTGAGGTAGTTAAGAAAAGTTTGTGCTTTCTCTATCTCTGATCTTTGTTGAATGTCAATGGCAGAACTATCTTGGAAACTACATGTTTAAGGGAGTAGAGCATTAGCCTGTCAGGTCCCTGAATGACTTTGTGGAATCAAACACCACAACTTCCTCCTTGAAGCCCTTGCTGAATGGGAAACTGCATTTGGCCTGTTATCTGTGAGAGTAGTAAACTGTTGGGTTTGGCAACTGAAATTTTGGAGTTAGTCTATTGTATGAGCAGTCAGACTAATAAAATTATAAATAAAAGGAACTGAGTGACTTCTGTGCAAACCAGGCACCAATAAGGGAAGGGGGATTCTTTTGAAGAGGAAATTTTCCATGCTGTCAGTATTTCATTTGCTCTTCCTATCCAAAGGCTAATCCTTCTGGGGATGGGAAAGAGCCAATGAAAAGGCAAGAAGTTCAGAATAAAGTGAAGAGCTAGCAAAGAGTCAGGTAAAAGAGTTTCACATTTCAATTAATTAAACAAATAAACTGACTATGAAAACAAGGGTTAAATAGTAGAGATTCAATGGTAAATTTTAAAGCAGACATATTCCAAGAGTCCACTTCAAAGTCTGGAAATATTTCAAATTTTATCTCACTAAGAATCAAAACAGATGATTAGAGGCCCCAGTTGCTCTATGCATGCATCCTCCAATGACATAGCTAATGAGTATTTGAAATGTAGCCAGTCTGAATAGAGATGTGTGCTATATATACTAAATACACACACGATATTAGAATTTTCTTTAAAAAAAGAATGTAAAATATCTCATTCATGATTTTTATATTGATTTTATGCTGATATAATAATATTTTGGATATACTGGGTTAAATAAAAATACTAGTAAAATGAATTTTACCTTTTTGAACTTTTTTAATGTGCATATTAGAAAATTTAAACTATGTAGGGGCCTCACATTGTATTTCTTGTCATGCACTGTGCAAATACTATTTTAAACATATAATTTACTAGAAGATATGTATTGACTCAAGGACTAGTGCCTACCTCTACAAATATATAACCCAAGAACTTGAGGACTATCAAAAACAGGTTTTTCAATCATGAGTCCTCAATATGCCTCTTACTCTTGGTTTTCATTTATTTTTTTTTTCCAAATTCATACCTTCAAACTGAGTTAAGAATAAACTATATATCTAGGAATACGAAGTGAATTGAACTTGCCCATGATAAATTCACAATTCAGTAGACATATCAACTAATGACTAGAAAAGTCTATCACATGCTCTGATGGAATTATGTCTGGAGTACTGAGGAAACAGGGAAGAGAGTGGCTAACTTCCAGGGAAAACATCAGAGAAGGGAGGGGGTTTGAGCAGGTTCTAAGACAGGTGTGGACGTGGTCTGGCTCTACACCTGCCACTCTATTCAATTACCAGGATTAATTTCTTTGATTGTTTGTGGTTCAGCATTGTCCCCTCCTACTCTCACATATCCCCTCTGGCTGTTAGCAGCTTTGTAAAAGAGAACAACTTTCTCAAGTAAAGCATAGCTGTTTTTCAAATAAGGATAAAATAATACCTATTAAGATTTACTGATACGCTCTGAATAGCCTTTGGAAGGGATATTGAATAATTCCTTAAGCTGAAGATGAGGCAGAAAGCCATTCCAAGCAAAGGGAACAAAATATACAGGGAAGGCACTACATGGGGCTCAGGAACAGACAGAATGACTCCCCTGGACTTACTGATAGACAGCCCACCATTACCCAAAACAGGAGGAAAGGGCAAGAGTTAGGGTGGAGGAGAGGGGATCTAAGCTAATTCTAGAAAGGTAGGTTGTCAGGTCTATTGTGTGAAAGCAATGGGGGCAAAACTTTTTTAATTCAAGGGAGGTATACTGTTAGGTTTAATTTTTAGAGAAGTTAATTCTCTGGGCTATGTGGAAAATGGACATAAATGGAGAGCAATATGTTTGTAATTTTCTTTAAAATAATCCCATGGTTGAGTGGGGAGGTCATTGAAGGGACAGGAGTTAGGGAATGTAGATGAAACAAGACTGGCTAAATGCCGATTATTGTGTGGCTTGGATTGTTGGATACTACTCTCCCCGTTCCTGTGGCTGTTTGAAATTTTCCTAGTAATACATTTTAAGAAGGAAGCAAGTAAAATTTCTTGGGTTATACACTCAAAATAAATAAGAAATGATTCAGAAAAATGGGTTATTTCTCTTTTTTTCCAACAGGTCACCCTAACTGTAATTGAAAAGCTTAGCAATGGGAGAAATATATAACAGAGTGGCAAATTATAGATTGGTTTACTTATTCATTCACTTAATATTTACTGAGGCTTAGACAATGCGCTAGGGAGGAAAAACACAGAAAAGACACAGCTTATTAAAAAAGCACACACCCCAGAGAAATATGTTCTTTCAAACTTATTATAATTCATAATTATGATAAATCACTGAGTGCTAAATTTTAAAAGTTGCTAATGTAGCACTTAGAGCTTCCTGGTCCAATACAGTAGCCAATAGCCATGTCTAGCTATTGAAATTTGATTGCGGTTAATGAGACTGACTACTTTAATTTTTATTTTATTTAATTTTAGTTTATTCAAGTATTAAAACCGAAGCAGTGTAAAATATTTTTGCAATTGACTTGATTTTATTATATCAATAATGCTACTTTTCACTTTAACCGTTACATTGATACTGTTATATTACAGTCTGCATTGGGAACATATGTCAGTTTTAGTATTACATATAAACCTATCACTGATCTAGTTAGTATCAATGGATTTGGTGAATGATTTTTTTTCCATGTAACATTGTAATGTGTTTGTTTATTTGAATATTTTATGCAGACAGCAGGAGTTACAACCGTATCTATGTAAAGTAATTGGCAATTAAATTGAAATACTTGTTATTTTAATTAGAATATAATTAATTCTTTTTCAAGTTTGAAAAAAGAAATATGCTAATTTACAGCAGAGCAAAACGAAAATGTTGCTTGATATGTGAAAAGAATCTTAAAGCTTCTTGAACACACTGAATTTGATAAGAATTTTCTCTCATAGCCAAAAAGAGTTGAGGACATTAGTCATCAGAAATCAAAATTAAATGTCCCAAAACAAATTTTATAAATGATTTTAATAGGAAATGAGCCTGTAAAATTGGCCAGCTATAAAACAATTTGGATTTTTACACACATACACATATACACAGGCATTTTCAGATGAAAAAGTGATAAAGAAATAATTTCTGTTATAAAAATTTAGGAAGCAAACCATGTGGAAAAGATTTTAAAAGATAATTTTTTAAATTGAAAAATTAAGCCAAGAAACAATTAGTCATATTCCACTGGTCCAACAAGATTAAAGATCAATTGATTAACAATTTGGAAAATTGCAAGTACTTTACTCTGCTTTAGATGAGTTGTGCGATATAGAAGGCACTGCCTGACACATTAAGTCCAGAGTGGTGATTATTTTTTTTGGATTTTGAGAGGCTATTTTATATATATAACCTGATATTTAGAGATAAGAATGAAGCTGAACAGGTTGGGGTTAAAGTAATTCAGAACATAGGGGTAAGGAAGACAGTGTCTATATTTTAGAACCACACATACTCTTTGAGACCAATGGAAGAAAGGCTTATTCGATCTGGAACGGAAATTTTCTGTAGTGCATAATCTAATTCAACCTATCTCATAGTTCATTTGAACAACTGAAACACAGGAAGCACAGAATAAGAAAGAGGTCCTTTAATCTGTATAGATTATTGTAATGCCTAGAAACATCCTAGAGTATATTAAGCAGATAATCAAAAAGTATTGGCAAAGTCCCCTGAGAGAGGGGAGAAAAAATATGGAACTTTTAAATCTTATCATCAGGGAACCCCCGATACTGTGCCAAATTTTAGGGACACCCAAATCAATAGGCCATGCCCTCGATCATGAGGCTTACTCTTGTGAAGCTTATGTAGGTACCAGAATAGCTTAGACTACCTATAGGCATGCCTAAGAGTTACTTCTGGAGGACCTCTGTTGTTGCTCAGATGTGGCCTCAGTCTCTCTAAGCCCAACTCTACAGGAGAAATCTTTACCCTCCCCCCCTACATGGGACATGATATCTGGGGTGGAAGTCTCACCGGTGATGTGGGAGATGAGTCCCAGAGATTAATCCAGACCTGACACCTTGGTATCAACAATTACATCCGGACCAAAAGGGGGAAAAGAAGTGTAATTAATAAAGTATCTGTGGCAGAGAGAATTCAAATAGAGTTGAGAGATTACTCTGGACGTTGCTCTTATGCAAGCTTCAGGTAGACCTTGCTACCTATCATAACCTGCCAACCCCGACCAGGACCATTCCAATCAATGGTCTTCTTTAGGAAGAACACCTAGGGCAATATATAAGATTCCACAAGGATTCCAGGCACTAGAGAAACTTTCCAGAAACCTACAACCTTCAGAAGGGTCCCTGGTCCAGATAAGTCCTGAAACCTAACCCAACCTCTCCAGAACATCAGATAGTTCCATCTCTCTACCCCATATTAGTGACAGACCCTTCCAATATAAAAAATTCAGAATTACCATAACCCAAACAGTCCCAATGAGAGGTATGGAAAGATCAAAAGTGATGGTGGAATTATACATAGAAAATAGGACTTAACAAATGAATATGAATGCTGAATCATTAAATTGATATCTCTTTTAGTCTCTGTATTTAAGAACAGCTAGAAGTAAAAACCTGAAATTGTGAAATTGCAACCCATGTCAAAGTCTGAAATATGTTCTACAATATAATTGTGGTGCTGTGTTTGGAAATTTATAGCTTTTTTTGTATAAATATTATTGTTCACAAAAAAAGAAAGGAGAAAAAAGTCGACTGTGAGGATAAAAAAAGTAGTTAAGCCCTCTAGCCTCCTATATTCTGAAGCAGCTAGAAGGAAAAATATGAGACGATCGTATGGTAGCACATGACAAACTCTGAGATCTATCCTGTGACCACTTTTTGAATAGTGCTTTGAAAACTATGGCTTTCTTTTTCTTTGCTTTGTATATATGTTATACTATACAATTTAAAAAGTTAAAAAAACAAAAACAAAAAGGCAGTTGGCAAAATGGATTAGGAAAAATAAAACAAAATAAAAGGCACTGCTTAATTAAACCATGGGCATGTTTTGTTTCAGTGAACTTCCAAATTTATGAGACAATATTGCCAATTAACAACCTAAGATATCAGACTCAGGGTATAGATATTTTTAAATATTTTACATATCCTAAAGCAGAATTTCAGTTAGACAGGAAAATAATTTTTATCACCACAAATAGAGTTCTAACTATGCTGGGTCAGAAACCCCAAGACTTACTGAAATTAAAAAAAAAAAAAATTATTGTTCCCTTTTGGCTTCATTCCATTGTATAGCAAATGTTGAAAATTTGTATGCTTAGTTTTCTGATGCAGACTATGAAAAATGTCAAGAATATATGTTTTTGGAACTTTTGAAAAAAAATAGAAGATAATGAATCCAACGATCTTGAGTCTTTGCCCATGCTCACTGGTTGAGTCATGGAAAAATGTTACAAAGATCAACTGTATTGCTAACTCTGATTCAAAATTTACATGAACAAAAATATGCTTGCCAAATATTCAATAATCAAAGAAAATGGCCTTAGAATTTAAGATTTCTTTGTCACTGTATACGAATGAGTTAAAATTGAAACTTCAGGCGGGCCAAGGTGGCTCAGCAGGCAGAGTTCTTGCCTGCCATCTCGGAGACCTGGGTTCTTTTCACTGTGCCTGTCTATGAAAAAAAAGAATTGAAACTTCACTAAATGAAACAGTTTGTGACCTGACTAGAAAGTTACTAGAATTTATTTTAAAGGATCAAGACTTTTTAAATGCAAATTAATACTAATGATCAAACTTTTTTCTAACATGAATCAATAAACATAATAAACCACGCTATGCAAATTAGCTATGAAAATATAAGAAAAATTTTAAGAGTTCCATCCATATTTTTGTTCATTGTTTTAATTTATGCAATAACCATTAAATTCAACTTAACTCAGAGAGATGAAGTTTTAAAACTGATATGCTTTTGCTTCAAAATCAGATCAGTTCTCTTACAAAAGATGAATGTTTTATCAATTTAGGTGTGAATTTTAAAGGGAAATCATTTTTTCCTAAATTCAATTACTGGATAATTTTTAATTATGCTTAGAATAACTTGAGTATGTGCCTCTAATTTTTCAGCTATGTAAATTTGACAGAATCTAAGTACAGTTCAAGCACATTTAGTGAAACTCTAGCATCTGAATTGAGATGTGCTATAGGTATAAAATACACACCAGTATCCAACCTAAGTTATCAATATTTTATTTACCATTGGCCTCTTTAACCAAAGGCAGGGAAGGGCATGAGAAGTGGGAAATAAGATTTTCCTCTGGAAACCAACACTAGAAAAGAAGTTGACTGAGAAGTTTATAAGAATAGATGAGTTGGGCGGCTGCCGTGACCCAGCAGGCAGAGCTCCGACCTGCCGTGCTGGAGGTCTGGAGTTCGATCCCTGGTGCCTCCTGCCCATATGCAAATTAAAAAAAAAAAAAAAAACACTTAAGAATAGATGAGTTTAGATTTACTTATGACAAATTCTTAGTTTTCCCGTAAAATATATTCCTCCTTTCCTCTCACAGTAATCATACTTCCAATTTGGAGCAGGGTACTTGAATGGTCAAGATAATGAGCACATTATTCAACCTCCTTTGGTTTCAAATGTGGACACCACTGAGTTCTGGCTGTTGAGCTACAAAGAGAGGTGACGTGTGCACTTTCAAGGGCATGCCCTCCAGCCCCATGTCCCCTTCTCACGGTTGCAATGCGGGTGGTGAACAATCTCGGATTATAACAGCAGGCTAAAGAGGTGTTCTAGTTTGCTAGCTGCCAGAATGCAATATACCAGAAACAGAATGGCTTTTAAAAAGGGGCATTTAATGAGTTGCTAGTTTACAGTTCTAAGGCCGAGAAAATGTCCCAATTAAACAAGCCTATAGAAATGTCCAATCAAAGGCATCCAGAGAAAGTTACCTTGGTTCAAGAAGGCCGATGAAGTTCAGGGTTTCTCTCTCAAGTGAGAAGGCACATGGTGAACACAGTCAGGGCTTCTCTCTCGGCTGGAAAGGCACATGGTGAACACCGTGTCATCTGCTAGCTTTCTCTCCTGGCTTCCTGTTTCATGAAGCTCCCTGGGAGGTGTTTTCCTACTTCATTTCCAAAGGTCGCTGGCTGGTGGACTCTCTGCTTTGTGATGCTGTAGCATTCTCTGCTCTCTCCAAATCTCCAGCTTTCTCCAAAATGTTTCCACTTTTATAAGATTCCCATAAATTTATAAGGGACATATATGTCCATAGGTGGACATGTCTCCACCTAATCCAGCTTAACAATCACTCTTGGTTGAGTCATGTCTCCGGGGAGACGATCTAATTATAGTTGCAAACATACAGTACTGAATAAGGATTAGAAGAAACAGCTGCCTTTACAAAATGGGATTAGGATTAAAACATGGCTTTTCTAGGGTACATACATCCTTTCAAACCAGCACAAGAGGGAAAAGCTGGAATCTAGATCTGGGTCCCAACCTCGTGAAAGCTCCATATTAGCCCTGAATCACTTATACCCAGACTGCTATATTGCTTTTTTAAATGTTTTATTGTTTAAGCCATTATTATTTTCATTACCTATGAGAAGAACTAACATTAATAGTGTATTTTATTAGTAGTCTGCAGTTCAGAAATGAGTATAACATTTTGATTATATATACATATATTTTTTCATGGTCTTTCTGGAACTTTTATGTAATCAAATTTTCATATTTCTACTAAGAACATAAATTGCGTTGTGGGAATTAGCAGCTATAAGGCACTTCCTATAATAGGGCTGACAAGATGAACACACAAGTGACTGAAATTTTTACAAGATTGTTCTTAAGTTCCTGTCCAAGAGAATTTAATAGATTACTTAGCACTTTCTTCCTGAACAAAAATTTTCTGTTGTGTAATCCACCTTAGTAAAATTCACTTTTATCTGTATCTGTAATTCTGATAACTAACTCCATCAGCTTCTATTAAAACATTATAACTCACTTGAATTTTACCCTACAACACTTTCTCTTACCTAAGTCTTCCCAGGTAAGGGGTTTTCCCAGGCTTAGTCTCTCAATGTCCTGGTTTCTCCCATCAGTATACTACACTAAGAGCTGGAGGCATGTGGAGCATTAATATATTACATAAATATGAATATTTGAAAATTATTAAGTTGCCACTATGATTGCTAAAAGAAAGGAAGGAAATTCTTCATCACTATTTGAAAAAGGCTGCCATAGATGTGATGTTCAGAATGTAACTGCTGTACTGTTTGGGGGACTTTTCATTTTAAGGAGGAGGAATAGAAAAAAGTACAGGATCAGGAAGATGTCAGCCAGGATTTGCTGTTCACTCACTCACTCATCCAGAATATTCTTGAGCACCTAAGATGTGCAGAGAGCGGTTTAAGATGTTTGGGAAACAACAGTGAAAAAATAAGCACAGTATCTTCCCTCATATAGTTAATGTTTTAGTAGAATAGTAGACATTTAAAAAGCAATCACAGACTTATTTGAATTAGTTTTTAGGAAAGGCTGTGAAACAGGCTTGCACTGAGTTATGAGAGCTTATATGATGAAACTGAAACTGACCTGGTATGGGGAGTCATAAAATATTTTCCAGAGGAAACAATGTTTGAGTTGAGTTTTGAAGCTCAATTAGGCAAAGGAGAGAGGGAAGAACATAATACAGAGAAAGTATATATAAGCATCTGAAGACCAGAAAGGGCATATAGCTTTGAAGGAACTCTCTTAGTCGGAGAATGAGGTGGAGGTTGACACTAGATGAAGTAAGCAAGAGCTAGATTATGTCTGACCTAGGAGGCCATGTCATAAATTTAGTATTTATTCTAAGAAAAATGAATACTATGTATATGTTTAAGCACGTTGATGGTGCTTAAACATATACATAGAGTTAAACATATACATAGAAACACATATTAGAGTTTTTGTGTTTCTGCCTGCTCAGTGTGGAAAATGATTGAAGGGAGGAGAGAAGATAAACAGATCACTTAAGTACATCTGCCAACCAAGAAATGATAGCAGTATGGGTACATGAGTTAATAAATGTAGAGGGAATAAAATGGAGAGAGTCTATATATTCATAAGTGACAAGATTAAAAGAATTATAGTCTTATAATTAAAAACTATTATAGAGTGCCATGAAGAAGGGGGTATCATAGATAACTTCCTAGTTTGCATAATCATAGAAAATGTGGTCATCACTAAGATATTACATATTGGAGGGGGTTTTAGAAGGAAGATGATGGATTAAAATTTGAACAAACCGAGTCTGAAAGGCCAGTAGCCTAAATAGGCAGAGAATATACAGGTCTGAACTGTTAAGAGAGGTCTATATAGGAGAAGAGAGATAGAGGCGAGTCTTTATATAATCGGTAAATAAAGCCATTCATTTATTCATATAACAAATATGTATTAAGCACCTACCATGTTCTAGGAACTGTTTTAGGCACTGAGGATATGTTAGTAAATGAGACAAAAATGCCTACCCTTGCGTAGATTATACTCTATTATTTACAGTACGGAATAAACATAATTGATAGGTAAATTATATAATATATTAGAAGGTGGTAAAAGCAATGAAGAAAAATAAAACATGGAAACCAGAATTCAGAGTTCTGAGAGTGGGAATGAAATTTTAATATTTAAATAAGATGGTCAGCAATGGACTTAATTGAAAAAATGACATTTGAGAAAAGGCAAAAAAATAAGTGAGGGTGTGAGTCATGTGTATATCTAAGGGCTAAGTGTCCCAGAGGGGGCCACCAGTGCAAAGAACCTAGGTGAAGAGGATATTTGTTGTGTTCAAGGAATTCACTGTGGCTTCCTTCCCACTGAGGAAGCAGTGGGCAATAGTGTATAGGGTTTTAAAGGTCATTGTAAGGATATTGAACTTTTCTAAGACTGAAATAGAGGGTCATTGAAGGGTTTTAATAGAAAATTGATATGGTCTGATTTGTATTTCAAAAGGACCACTCTGGAAGTATCTTAGAGAGTTCATAGTAGAGAGAGTGACCATCTGTCTCAGTTTTCCTGGAACTATAGTGTTTCCAAAGGACATTGGAGTTTCATTGTCAAATCCACGAATGCTCCAGGAAAATTTGGATGATTGGTCACCTTAATAGGAGGAGAGGACATCAAGGGTAGAAGTAGGAAAACCAGTTAGGAGACTATTGCAATAATCTCCTTAGGCAATCATGGTGCCTGGTACCAAGATGGTAGGTAGCCATGGAATTGGCAGGGCATGATCATATTAAAGATTTACCTTGAAGTTAGAGACAACTGGATTTGTTGACAGATTGGATAATCAAAGTTTAATCAAACTGGAAAGATAGAATAGCCATTAGTCAAAATGAGCAAGGTTAGTGATTGAGTGGGAAATTCAACAGGAAGATCATATTTGATCATGTTAAGCTTTAAATGTTCATTACACATCCCAGTTGAAGTTATTAGACAGTTAACACATAAATATGGAGTAGAGGGCAAGGTCTGGGCTAGAAGTGTACTCTTGGGACATATCAGCAAGGTAATTATATTTAAAGCTACTATAAAACTAAGTGAAATTTTCAAGGGAAGGATAAAGAGAGAATGAGGTTCAAGAACTGGATGAAATTGCCTACAGAAAGTTTATGGAATCCAATATTTAAATGCCTATCATTTAAAAAGGGAAGATCAGCTGGTATATAAAACTGGGTGGTGATGGTTAAAGACATAGGAGGAAAGTTAGGAGAAGAACAAAAGCCAAATGAGAAATGAAAAAGTCAGTTTGCTTCAACAAGTCAAGGAAATGACTGATAGTTCTTTAGCCATAGTCCCAAACTGTGAGTGATTGTCCCTAGAACCTGTTTCAAATCCATTTCAATTGATCAGTGATGGCTTCCATGGCTTTGATAAGCACACATGTGAAAGTCAGCCAATCAGCGTTAGCCTCACTCCAATAACCCATCTCCCAAAAGCTAAAATTTAACATTTTCCTAACCACCCTTCTTTTGGAAATCTGTCAGTCTCTATATGTTACACCTCTCCAAACTCTAACATCATTCCATAAGACTGACTTTCAAGTGTAGTTCTCTCTTGCTTAGCACATAACACATTCAGCTTTTTGGTTCAGACATTCAGTGGTGGAAATGTTTGAAATATTTCAAGAATGAGGGTCACCAGAGATGCTCAGTGTACCTGAGAAGTCAAAAGAGGTAAGGACTGAAAGTATTTACTGGGTTCATCAGAGTTGGTCACTCTGTAGAGGGCCTTTGCAGTCCAGGGCTAAAAGGGACAGACTGGAGAAGTTTGAGAAGTAAGTGGGAGTTGAAGAAATGGAGACATTGAGGAGAGAATACTGTTGGGGTTTTTTGTGCTTTGTTTTGCTTGTTTGCTTGTTTTTTTGCATTGGCAGGCACCTGGGTCTCTGGCATGGTAGACGAGAACTCTGCCTGCTGAGCCACGGTTGCTTTTGTTTTTAAAGAAACGTCTTATTTTAGAACAGTTTTAGACTTACAGAAGAATTGCAAAGATAGTACAGAGAGTTCCCATTTTCTCCACACCCAGCGCCTGCTACTATTAACATCTTACATAAAAGAACACTATTTTGAGAAGTTTCACTCTTTAAAACAGAAGAAGGGAGATGGCAAGGTCACAAGAGGGGAAACTGAATTAAAGGGTTTTGATCATTTGAATATCATTGTTTTCTTTAGCTGGTTTGGGGGGATTATTATTTGTTTTCTCATTTGTCTGCTGTCTAAGAAGGGACAGACCTGAGCATGACTAAATGATGATTGACACAACACTGAGGTTGAAGATAGACTTGGGAGAAGCTGACTTCTTAGAGGGTTGAAAAATTGATATTATTTGTGGTTTTAGACAAAACCATTATGTTTGATGACATTTGACTTAATGCACATTACATTGCTGAGAATATTCTGGGGAAGCTCTAAAATGCTTTTCCTATTCTAAAAAAAAAATGCATCTTAGCTTTATAGCTAGAGTTATTACCAGCTCATATCCCATTGTGGCTGTGAAAGTACCTCTATGTACCAGGCAGGCAGTCCATAAAACTTCACTTCAAATCTTTTACTCTATCTCTGCCTGCTATAATTGGACTTCCAAGCTACTACAGCTCACCAGCATTCACAATTGAAAGAATTCGAAGGTGAGGAACTCCATGTCTTTCTCTGATGACTTGCCTTCAGTTCATGGCACCACAGCACATCAAGTAGGGACAAAGGTGAAACTCAATATTCATAACCAACCTGAACAGTAACCAGAATATTTTGGCACTTCCCGAAGATGGGAAATGTAGCATCCAGTGGTATTCGTGGTCACAAAGAAATGGAATGAATTATGTATTTAGCAATGTAATTGAATTCAATGCAATCGTTTTAAAAACTTTTTTTCAAAAGATTTAGGGTAAAGAGTAAGGATTTTAAAAGCGAAATGCCTGAAAAAAAGAATTAAAATACAACAGGGCATATCAGAAGGTCAGAAAATCTAGGAGGCCAGTTTGTAACCAGAGCTTCCAAGACCAGTAGTCAGGGACCAAGGCAGGGTAGCAAGCAAAACTACCTCCCTGCTTATGCCATTCCTTTCATGTCAGAGTGCTAGGGGCATTCTCTCCTTTAAATTGATGTTCCTGCTGCATATTTTCCTTTCCTTCTTCTAAAACCAAAGTTTATATACATACAGCCAGGTTTCCCAAAGTGCCAAACTATAGTGTCAAAAAAGGCGTACTTGAGCAGATCAGGAGGCCTCATATTGTGTAATAAACAGATTTTAAGGAATGTAGAAGTGGGTCAAACGACCAGACAGTGTCTTCACTTTCTGCTTCAGGGCTCTTTTTCATGTGTCTCACCCTCGTTTCTCACTCACCTTTCGCAGAGGTTGCTGAATACTGCTAATGCCTCCTGACTTGGGTCAGCTCCAGCCCCTCATTTTCAGGTAATCTGCTTGGGCACTAAATACTGGTTGAAATTGCAAGAAAATTGGCAGGCTGAACATAACCCCCGCTAACAAAGAAAAAGGCTATTTCCCATAAGTATACAGTGGTCTTGCAAACCCTTTCTGTTGGAAAGTGTGTGGTCAGAATATATAGAAGAAAAGAATGTGACCTAAGAATGAACAATACATGAGTTAGAGGTCATGGATTCTGTCTTTCATTAATAGAGTAAGCTAATTTTAGAGAATAACATGAATATCTCTGCAAAAAAGGCTGTGCCCACCATGGGCGTAAAAAAACCCAGCATGAGTGTTGTAGAGAATCCTGCCAAGTCTTCTCCATGTGATTTCACTTTAGGAACACAAATTGTTCCATTTGGAAGGGAAAAAAATCTCAGGAAACATGTAACTTGGAAATATTACTCTTTGTCAATCAAATAATTCCAAGCACTCCAAGGACACCTGTACACTGAGAACATTTATTCAGATTGCATCCTACTTCCTTCACGTGTTGTTTCCTCTGGGAACTCTGGGCATAGTCCCATCATTGGCCTCAGGGCAGCGTAGGGCAGTAAAGAGGACCCTGGAGCTGTGGCCCACAGGACTTGGAAGCTTTTCTTAGCAAAGATAGAAATCTGTGCAAGGCACACAGTCACACATCCTGAAGCTGGAATAAAGTGTTAGGTGGATGCATTATTTTCACCTTATTTTGTTGAAGGGGAAGCTAAGTTCCACAGAGAAGATGATTTGTTGAAGACTGTAGAAGGAGGAATGATTGGAAAGAGTCAGAAAATTCAGTTCTTCATCTTTAATTGGGTTAATATCTGCTTTTTCGGCTTCACAAAACTATCATGTGGGGGCATGTGCAATGATGTCTGTGGAATTCAAAGCATTACGCAAAAGTAAGAGGTTATTACATGCAGAGAACTGGGTATTTTCAGAAGAGGAAATGTCTGTACTAAGAAGGAAAAAAACATAAAATCTATCATTTTTAGAGCTGCTTAGGCTCCTGCCCCCACAATTGTTCTCCGTTGGGTAGAACTGCCTCATTGAAGGCAAACCTACCTCCCAGAGGTATCTGTAATCAATGACTGGTCAAGGTGGGATACAAAGGCCTGGTCTGCACCCTGATGTGTGGGGCAGCTCCATCTCACCCAATCTCAGCTCAGTTTATTGGTGGGATGAGCTAAATTTGTTCCTATTATATCACAGTCCTCTCCTCTCCTGCCATATCCTGTTTCCCTCCTTTCTGTTCCATGAGTATTGATCTCAAGAACATTTCCAGGGCGGGCCATGGTGGCTCAGCAGGCAAGAATGCTTGCCTGCCATGCCAGAGGACCCGGGTTCGATTCCTGGTGCCTGCCCATGTAAAAATAAAAAATAAAAAAAAGAACATTTCCAAAATAAATTACCATATACAAATGTCCAGCTCAGAGTCCATTTTCTGGAGACTTGACCAGTGGCACACATTTAGCGTGATGTCTCCTTTTGTCTGAAGACAATGAGTGGATTTTATGAACATCGCATTGGTTGAAGTGAGGCTCTGGTGGCTAAATGAAACAACTTGTTCCTCTTTCATTGGAATTGTTTCCAATAAAGGAGATAGGAATTCAAGTAGGGATGGCCAAATGAGTAAGTAGGGAAGCACTCTCTGATAAAGTGGGGAACGTTGCTTAGTCCAAGAAGCCTCAGTGGGAACTCTCACATCCTTCTCTGTCCCAAGTGTAAGGTCGCCAAGTTTATGAAGCTCAGAGTAAGGGTTCAGAGTGCCCACAAAAATCCATTACATTGCATGCTGTGAAAGTAAACAGATGAAAGAAGGCTCAGAGTTTCCTCTCTCTATAATTGCCAAGCTTAGAAGTATCAATCAAATAATATAAGGCCCCCCCTTTTAATAAATAGAGGTAGAGCATGAATAAAGTTCTTGCTTGACTCTAAAACTCTTGCTGTGTGTATTTCAAAAAACAGTCATGAAAGGATCCTGGTCTTTGGTGCAGTAGCCTAGTGAAGGTGCAAGAAAGTGACTCCTCCTGGTATAATCTGTTAATGACATCACAGACTTATTGAGCAAGAGAACTGGTTTTGAGAGAAAGGAAGCTCTGAAGGAGGCAGTTATATCCTGGACTATTTGAGAGAGATAATTGCCATAATTTAAAACAACTTGTCCCTGCTCTAACCCACCTCCCAACCTCATCCCAGTGAACTTCTAAGCACCAGGGTAAGGAAAGAATTCAAGGAGAAACAGAGAAAAGCATATTCATACAGGAATAAAGAAAAGAAGACAGTAGTTTACAAATGCAGAGGTGAAATAACTCAAGACATATCAAAATGAATGGTGGCTTGAATTAAGGTTTGAACGACCTTCCTCTTCATGCTGAGTTTGGGGTGGTTGTTCCCAGTTGCTCTCAGATGCCTTAGCCACAGCATTTGCCCCTGCATCTTCAGTGAGCCATGCCACATTGTCATGCAGCCAAAATCTCAATACATGGTCAGTCGGCTATGATAATTGTTCTGCATAATGATACGTCCATATCCCAACTGTCAGGACATACTACCACTGCTTTGTAAATCTGATTGCAAAGATTTTGTCAGTCTCTGCCAGGTGTGGAGAGTTGCTTCCTGAGCCCTGATTAATCATAACTTGGGCTGTCAGGTATGGATTCTGGGCAGAAGGGAGACATGAATCTACTATTACAGGTTACAAATGCAAGTGCCAAGCCTATTGTTGTTATCTAGTAACACAGGCCCAGAGTTGCCAGATCTTTCAGTGTTTCAGGGAAATAGAGAAGTCCATAGTTCTGTAACCTGTGGGGTAGATGCCACATGTGAACCAAACCAAGTAAGTCTGCATATGGCTTCTGATCCATGGGCTCTATCTAACTTATAAGTAATGTAGTACTCGATCTTTTACCCAGTGCTTTGCTATGGATTACATGACTAAAACATCAAAGGGGCAGATAAGGTAAACATCATGCCCATCTATTGGTGAGGAAAGTCAGCTGTTTATAATTATGTATATAAGTAGGAGAAAACACAAAATGCTGATCTGAGCCCTAAACCAATGGTCTTTTCAGCAACCATAAAATTCTCATAAACATCCTTCTGTGTTAAACAGACCCTTCCACTCTTCTTAATGTCTTTTCACTGGTGTTTGCTTCTACTGTCTTGACCCCTGCCCAGCTGAGACATCCTGCTCAACTCAAGTTACTGGCTTTTATATGTTGCTTGGTTCTAGACTTACTATTTGGCTTCATTTTATGTTTTGTTCTTGAAAGCTTGTATTGAATCTTCTGGATTTATTTTCTAGCCCTGTTCACCACTGCTCAAAACCCAGTCCAGCCGATTCTCAATGAAAAAAAAAAATCTAGTGTGGTAAATGACTTATAATTCTTAGTGTCTTATAATCATTTCCCATGGAACAGAGGAAAGTGAAATTTGAATGTGGCTTGGACAACTCAATTAGACAGTTAAGCTGTTTAGAAGAGAGCAGAGTGTATGTATATTTTGAGTATGTGCCTTCAAAAGAGTCTGCTAGATAAATAGTTTATGGAGAGTCCTCAGAAAAGCCCAGGACAAGCAGAAGTGTGAAGAAAACTCAGAGGTTTCAGTTAAATTGGTTTACATCAAAGAGAAGAAAGATGTGTTCCTGCTAAGCCATGGCGATGAAGTCAACCTAAGGCTGTAATGAGAACAATGAATCTGTCTTTTTGGCCCCTTTCTCTCCATGTTTTTATTTCTTCTCTGTTCTTTGGAAGGAGAAAGTATGTTTCTTTAGTTTTATTTTGTTTTAGTGCCTCTCTTTTGTTTTCCTTTAAATATTCCTTTTGAAAAACTACAAGTTTATCTTGGGTGAACATAAAAGGGATTTGTCCCCATTCTAGGCAAGGGGTTAATGAACCCAAAGAACATGTAGGGTAGAGACAGTATCAATCCCACAGGGAGATCTGGTGGCCCACAGGAAGGCAAGCCCTGGGAACATGGGATTAGAAGCAGCTGTGATCAGCTGAGATCTTCCCTCTCAAAGTATCACTAACCTCCTCCATTCATTTTTCTTACAAAATTCCAAAGTTTCACTCCTGAGACACGTCCACCTGACCTCCCAAATTATTTGCATTTAGGCATTCAGAGGATAGGACAGAACCGTGCCATTTCCCCGTACTGTGCTTTGAAAAGATCCCTTTTTATGTTTTAGTTTGTATCCAAAACAAAGGTGCAGGGAAAAAGTAAGCCTCATAAAATTTTTATTTATTCCTAAAAGACAACTCTGGACTTAGCCTGTCTTAAATCATGACAGTCTAAAACTTCAGAAATCAAATAGAATACACACATATTCCAAGAGCTAAAGAACAACAAAAATACAGAGATTGAACCCCAGACTCCTCATTCCTTCAAACAGCAGGAGTCAGCATTTTTGTAAAGCTGGTTCTGTTATACCAGTGTGGATAGAAAGAACATGTGGCTTTACTTCAGCAATTTTCCTGGCCAGAAAATTGCTGTTCTCTTCACTTTGAGGATTGCCTGATTCCTTAAGAAAGATCACTAAAAAATTATCAGTACCAGGTCATTCTAGAGGAAATGTTCCCAAGGATTTTAATGTTGTCATTTCACCGTGGTAGGGAAGGTAGGAGATGCGATGTCATCACATTTATTGACATAGAATTGAAACACCATGATGTCTGCTCTCCTCCTTGACATGACTATGAACTGTTCAATACAGGGCCTGACACATCTCCCCATTTTAGTAGTAATTTGGTCATTGAGAAGATCTTCCCTCTGTGGTTACCCAAAATGATTCTTATAGAATGGATAAGTCCATTGTGAAATCCAGGGTTTAACAAGGTTAAAAAATATGTTAGTCCCCCTGTCTTGGGAAGCTACTTTACTCATTCATTTATTCATCCAACATATATTTGGGGGGCAATTACTATGTAACAAATACATATTGGGATTCATGTATGAATAACAATAAAAAATAAAAATATAATAGTGATAATACCAGCTCATATTTATTGAATGCTTACCATATGCAAGAAACTATGGCTGAAATTCACATACTTTTCCTTATGAAAGTCCCCCCAAAATAGCCCTATGATACAAATATGATTATTATGTCTTTTTTCTGATGAAGTAACTGAAGCTTAGTATAGAGCAGTATCTTGCCCAAGGTCCCAAAGGTAAGAAACAATGAAAGCAGGATATGAATACAAGTCAATGGATTTGTAAAACACAAACTTGATCACTCTACTATCCCACTGGAGTTTTAAAGGGTTTTTGCACACTAAAGAAGGTTCTAGACACTGTATTTTGTTAAGGGAAGAGATTTAATTGAGGCACAGTCATCCTTAACATAAAAATCCTACTAAAGATAATGACACATTAGTACAACTTGTCTTTAGCTCTCATTATAGGTAAAGGGCCTTCGAATTACCTGATGACCAGGAATATTCAGTAGAAGCCTTGGTTACAGAAGAGGCTTAAAGAATATCAGATCTGCAGAGATCTTAAGGTCACTGGTGTTTGGACTACTATTTTTAGTATATTATAAATGTATTTATTTAGGACGGCTGCCGTGGCTCAGCAGGCAGAGCTCCGACCTGCCGTGCTGGAGGTCTGGAGTTTGATTCCTGGTGCCTCCTGCCCATATGCAAATTAAAAATAAAATAAAATAAAATATATATATATATATTTATTTATATGTAGTGTAGTATGTGGATGCACATTTATTTTAAATAAAAATTTGCCTGTAACCACACAATTAAAAAAGAGAAGCAGGGATAAGAAGTGTGGAGTCCCACCCTTCTTGTCCCTCATCCTTGGTGATCCTCTGAGACAACTCCACAGAGCCTTAAGCTTCAAAAAAATAAAGCTCAATGTTATTTAAGCCATTTTATAGATGACAAAATGAAAGCCATTATAAAAAAATTAAGAGGTTGAGTAGGACGCAAGTCTGGTGTCCAAATTTCTGGTATGATGGTTATTAGCCACTAGGGGGAGCTCAGGGTTCCCTTTCTCAGAGGAAGAACGTTGATCAAGTCAAGTCAAAAAAATCAATGAATGTTAGACCATGTTGCTAAGGTTTGGAGAGTTCCTTCTGATGATGGAAGGTGTTATAGTTCTGAACCCAAGCGGAGTCTCTTACCCACTGTTCTTTCCAGTCAGTTGTAGCAGGAAGACTGGAGTTGTTTCCATCTGAGAAACAATCCTCTTTTAAAAATTCCTGAAACAGGTCAATTTAACTCTTTCAAAGGTCTAGAGAAAAGTGTTCTCCCTCCTCTTTTTATCTGGCTTACTGTTCCCTGGACTTATTGTCCTCTTTGCCATTGAGGTGCTATTATATCATGCCATTTCCTTTCCTCATCTCAAAGATTGCTGAAAATGGAGCTAAGTCAGTCTCTTTCAGTAGCCTAGTCCAATGCTTTATCTCTAAGACCATTAAGGCAGTCTTTATAATGTCATGCCAAAATCATCCCTGCTGTAGTTAAGCCAAGTTGCTCTCTTTTGTCATCCCCAGAAATAGAGACATGCATCTTGCCTGCACTTAGAGCCCTTTATTTTCTATAGCTCAAGTTAGAATGAAAGTGAAAAATAGAATCTTCCTAATAGGCCATATGCCTTCCAACCTCCAATTTCACTCACACTAATAAAAGTGAAAATGTTCTGAAATGGTGAAAAATAAAACCGCCAAGATAACCTATTGCCAGAATCCTAGCTACATTACCATTAATTTAACACTAATTAACCATTGAGATAGAGGGAGGGTTATTTCATGTCATATCAAGGTTTCACCTCTTGACACCATTATTGTCTTTATAAAAGAGAGATGATAATGAGATACATTTTGCTTTCCATCCCATCTATACGTGCATTACTAAGAACACCGAGTAACTCCTTTTCTCTGAGAGTGCTGATTTTGAAAGCTGGAGAAGTCATTATCCGGTGTAGGAAGCTATCAAACCTGTAGGAAGATGTACCTGCTGGAAAAAGGCGTTACACTTTCTGAGCCTTTCAGATACCCACACAAACCAGATGAGCTCCTGGGATCTCTTTTAGAAAATCCTGCTCATTGCCCATATTCTGAAATGTGAATTTATGACTTTCACCCATTTTTAAATTGGGCTTTTTTATTTATTGATTTGTGGAAGTTATTAAATATTGACATGATTATCTATTGTAGAATATATTTGTTGCAACTAGCTTCTAATCTATGCTTTGGCTTTCCATATTTTAAAGGTAACTTTCAATGAAAAGTATTTTTTAAAAAGAAAATATTGAAAATTTCAGAGATAGCTCAAAAGTTTAAACACAGAGTTACCATTTGACCTAGCAATTCCACTCTTAGGTAAATTGAAAACATATGTTCACATAAAAACTTGTACACAAAGGTTTATAACAATATTATTCATAATAGCCAAAAAGTGAAAACAACTCAAATATCCATCTTGTAAAGAAAGCTAAATAAAATATAGCCTATACATACAATGGACTGTTATTTAGCAATAAAAAGAAAAAGATTACTGATGCATACTATGATATGGACAAACCTTGGAAATATTATGCTAATGAATGAAGCCAGTCACAAAAGGCCACATAATATATTAATCCATTATGGAATGTCCAGAATAGGTATGTCCATAGAGATAGGAAGTAGATTAGTGGTTTCCTAGGGATGGGCTGGGGAGAGACTGCTAGCATGTACAGGGCTTCTTTTTGGAGCAATGAAAATGTTTTTAGGGTGGCATTGGCCGCACAAATTTGAATGTACTAAAAAACATTGAATTGTATACTTTAAATGCATGAATTGTGTAGTATATAAGTTATATCTCAATAAAACAGTTATAAAAATATAATTCAGAAACCCAAAAATGTCACCAGGTCCCTAGATTCTTTCCACCTTCCTGTGGGTCTGTCCTCAGTGGGTGGACTTCGTCTTCAACTCTAAGCCCTCATGTTTCCAAGGACGCCACAGTCTCAGGCATCACATGCAGATATACAGACCTCTAGGAAAAGAAGAGGGGACAATATCTTCTACAAAGTTTATTATGAAATATCTCAGAAATATTTCTTTAGACAGAACTATGTAGAGAATAATATGGAGAGAGTGGGACGTCCTGCTTCTGAGCAGTGACCTTCGTGTCATGCACAAGACAGTCAAAGTGTGTGATGTTGAGAAGGGCAAGCAGAGTTTTGTCCAGAAGTGTGCCCAGGGCCACACCATAGAAAAAGGAGGCAGGCACAAGGCTCAGCCAAGTCTGTATGGCCTGTCTGAGTGGAATAAGGTCAGGCCCCTGGATTCTCTTACTCAGATGTCTACAAGAACAAAGGTGTCACTTGGGGAGAGGAGACACTGATGGAGCATTTGGAGAATCCCAAGAAGTAACGTCTCTGAAACAGAAATGATCTTTGCTGACATTAAGAAGAAGGCAGAAAGGACAGACTTGATAGTTTATCTCAAAAATGGTACCGATGAGTAATAGTTGGCCTCTGCTATTTTTTGCAAAACTCAAATTTCTTGCAACTTTTTTACATGTACCATATTTAAATTGATCTCACACACCAGAATTCAGATCATGAATGGCTCTAGGATATTTTTGTTAGACAGTCCTGAGTTAAATAAGGTTGACTTATAGTAAAATGAATTTGGTCAAGCTTTTTAAATTTTGATAGTAATTCTGGTCCAGTAAGTGCTATCACTCCTTTCCTTCTAAAGATATGATTGGACTTAAGATTAGTTTGAATTAGTGCTCAATTTTTCCCAAACATGGTGAATGTCAACTTACAACCTATAGGGGACTGGTTTTATATTTATATTTATGTAACTGATTTTATGACTATTTTTAAACACTAAGGAAGTTTCCTTCACTATCTCATTGAACAGAGCAAGACATATCGGTGTTTCAATTGATGGCCATCATCTGGTTAAAGGCACATACGAAAATAAGGTAGCTATGTTCTCTTTATCTCTTGTATCTTTTTATGCAAATCTAATTAAAATCCCCTGTACCTGAAAAAAAAGTGAATAATATGGCAAAACCCATGTGCAGGTCTTCTGACTTAAGAACAAAAACATTGCTAATACTTTTTTTTGGGGGTTGCATTGTCTGAGAATCGAACCCAGGTCTCTTGCATGCAAGGCGAGCATTCTACCACTGAACCACCCATGCACCCCCAGTACTTTTTAAATGCTCTTGTTGATCCCTCTGAAATTGGTGTTGCTCTTTACATTTTTAAAATACTTTTACTGTACGTATATGTGTCTAAAAGCAATACATAAAGTAGTTCGTATGATTTAAACTTTAAACAAATGGTATCATATAATACATATTTTTTTCTATCTTGCTTTAGTCCCTCCATTTTATGATGCTCTGGAGTTCCACCCATGGGACTATGAGAACGTACTACTGCATGTGTTATACCATTTTGTGACTTTATCTCCAACCGCTTATTGATTGTCCTGTCAATGGGCATTTAGATTATTTCCAGGTTTCTTTTGTAATAGTAAAAGATGATGCTATAAACAATTTTAGATATATCTCCTGGTGTACATGGACAAGAGTTTTTTAAGGATATATTTAAGAGAGAAATTGCTGAACTGTAAGATATGCTCTTGTTAGGAAGTAAAACTTTCCCTCAAGTGTCTGATTTCCAAGTGAAAGGATTTGCCCAAAACACTCCCTGCTTCATTCCTCATTGCTCTATTTGTCCTTTCCCAAATTCCATTTCTTGCCCCAGAAATAAACATTGTTAATCCACTGTTATTGGTTTGGTGTATACCTTTCTAGACCTTCTTATCTATGCATTTAAACATAGAAAGTTTTGTGGTTCTCTTGTTTCTTTATTTAATTTTAATAAATCACATCCTACTATATCCATTATTTGACCATATTTTATCTCTGGACAGTATGCCTTAGATACTCTGTCTTTTAAATTGTTATTTAACTTGTATCCTGTTGAGAAACATTAGAGACAATGCTTTAGTAAGCTTCCATATACCAACATCATTTTAGCATATGTAGTATGTATACCTTAGAAATGGTATTGCTGGTTTGAAGGATATCCATACCTTTTGTTGTTTTTGCTTTACTCAAAATGCTTATAAGCATTTCTATACTTCGCCTCTTCCATTTAAAATTTAGAATCAACTTATCATCTCCATGAAGAAATATGACCCTAGAATGATTGCAAATACCACATAAAATAATTCATTAAAAATGATATGCTAGAAGAATGGTATTGGAAGATCTGAAGACATATACTATTACATAAAAAAGAAGGCAAAACTTTTTAAAGTATGGTCGCCATTAAAGAAAAATCAATCTCTTTATCTAGACATGTCCAGAAAGAAATATATTAAAACACTACCAGTGTTGATAGGATAATAGTTTCTAATTCCTCATATTTCATAGGAATCAAACTTTTACATAATAAATAATTAAATAATTATGATGTGCAATATAAGAAGTTAATTTTTAAACTATAAAATAAAAGTTTGTTAACATATATATATATATATTGCCAAAACTAAATTTATCTGAAAAATTCTTCATTTTGAAGTAAAGATATTAAGTATGCAATCCATTCGGTTTCCAGAAAGGAGGGTGAATATAGGCCACCTAATTTTATTGTCCGATTTTCATGTAAATAAAATCCTTTCCTCATTGCCTGAAGATATTAAGTTAGATAGTAACTTAAGTAAGACAGTAAACAAGAAAAGATAAAGTCGGAATTCAATAAAAAAAATTTATTTCAGCAGAAAACCCTAACATTGTACCACACGCAACTGTGCTGGCATGTCTCATTTTAAATTTATGACCACAAACCTCAAATGGACCCTTAGGGCTGCCTAGCAACCCTCCATTTCCCTTATCAATTCACTCTCCCTTCTTGGAGTTCTTGCTTCTCATTTCATCGAGAAAATAGCAATCAGGAGAGAGCTTCCATATTTTTATGCTTACTTCCAGTTTACCAATTTGCCTGTCTATAATCCTAAACAATGCCTTCAATTTTGGAGGCTTCTCACAGTCTTTATTCTAACAATTACCCTGTCTGTTTTATCTATACCCATTCCATTATGCTAAAAATATATAGTGCATAAATAATTTCTTAGTAGGACAATTTTTAGAATTTTTTTACATTATTATTCTATGTACCTATATTTTGAGTATTCATGGTAAAAATATGAGAACTAACCTAAGATTTCCCTTCTGTAAGGATTAATTGACAATTTTAACAGCAGAAGGCAATATTCTCACTCTCCTATTCCCTTGGAGTCTACTGACAAGAACACCATTTCAAGCATCCCACTTTCCTTCATATTTCCAACTCACTCATTCTTTTACCATACATAACAAATTGTTTTTTTTTAATCCACAAGAGTTTCTAAGCCATTGGCCCTATAAATTTTCATTGCTCCTAACCCACATGACCCCCATGTCCTTTTGCATGGTTAGCCCCTCTTCATTGGATTATTCCCATCAGCATTCAGATATGATGTACATCTCCTATACTAAATATATACACATATATATTTATATTTACTTAACATCACCAAACAGCTACTCCCTCATTTCTCTGATCCCTTCTAGAGGAAATCTCAAAAGGAAATTTTGACTGGCTATTTCCAATACCTTTTTTCTCCCTCTCCACTGAAACTAATTTTGTCAAGTGATGGTTGTTGGCCTTATTACCGACATCCACATTGCAAAATTCAGCAGTCAATGATCAGTCCTCTTCTAAGTCAGTTTCTCAACAGTATTTGACAGAGGCAATCATGCCCTCTTTTCAACCATTCATCACCCATCCCTTGGGCTTCCACCTCCTGAACTTTCCTCTTCCTTAGTTTGTCATATGGATTTTCCTTCTCTTCCCAGGAAATGTTGTAGTGCCAAATGTTGTAGTGCCAGAGGCTCAATCGTTAGATTTTTCTCTGTAGATTTGATCTCTATAAATTCTATGACTTTCAGCTCCATCTATACAATAAAGAGTCCAAAAAAAGTGTGTTTAGTCCCAATTTCATCTCCAAACTCCAGACTCAAATCCCACTGCCCACTGAACAGTTTCACTCAGATTGCAAATAACCGCCTCAAATTTAATCTATTCAAAGCTGACAATTTTTTCTCCATTTGTGTTCCCATTTCAGAAAATTTTATCACCATTTACTTAGATGCTAAGGTCAAAAAACTTGGGAGCATCTTTGACCTTTTTCACTCTTTCACACTACATTCAATCAATTAGAATATTGGTTGGCATTATCTTCAAAATATATCCAATCCCCAAACTTTTCCCACCACCTTCACCAAAACAATCCCATAATTTCTTACCTCAACTACTGTAATGCCTTCCAAATGCTCTCTTCTTTCACTTTGGGCTGATCATCATCTTCATATTAGCATTGGAGAGGCAAAGGAAAATAAAATTAGATCATGTTACTTATCTGCTTCAAATGCTCCAGCGTTTTCTGTCCTCACTTGGAATAATATCCAAAGTCTTTACCACAACCTATGAACCAGCTCAGCTTTTCTTCCCAACATGATTTTTTGACACTTTGGCCTCACTCATTGTACTCCTTCCACAGTTGGCCCACTTGCTCTACCTTGAACACACCATGCATGGGCTAATCTTTGTCTAGGGATACACAAAATTCTTTTGTTCTTCTTCTTCAATAATCACCTACTCATTTTATTTAGGCTTCTTCTTAAATGTCACCTCCCCAGGAAGGCTTTTCCTAATAATTCTATTTAAGAATAAATGCCCTAAATCTTACCTATTTTCTTTTCCTAAGCTTGTTTCATCTTCTCTATAGCATTTGTTATTACTCATTCTACGTAGTTACTTGCTTATTTTCTGTGTCCCACTAGAATATGATGTACATATGAAGAGGACTTTGGGTCCTTGGTTGTACTTCCAATGTCTATATCAGTACCTGGTAAGTAATGGGCATTCAGGAAATATTTGTTGAAGAAATGAATGACATATATCTGGATGCCTTCTACTTTCTAACTACCAGTACTTTAAACTCAATAATTTCATTGCTAGGGCAGGCTTTTAAACTTAGACATTTAATGAGGAACCATAAGACCATGTTAACAAGGCATCTACAATATAAAAGCCATTAAAAAAATATATACAAATCATCATAAGAGTTGAGAAAAATGCATTTAAGTGTGAGAAATAAACGGCTTCATTGGAGCCCACTCTTTACAGTGCTTTAGGCTGGCAATATAAAGCTTCTGGTGTTTTCAGGAGAATTTCTTTCCCCTAGATTCCTAGTCCCTTGGCAGGAGGAGCCTGTAATTTCCTTTCAACAATATCCCAGGATTTGGGATGCTAAATTCTATTCCCAGTTCTGCTAATTACTGACTGTGTGACTTCAGCCGTGAGGCTCCCCCTCTCTGGGTTTCAGATTTCTCACCTGTAAAGCCAAAGCAATTATACTGACATTGCTTCCTAGGGATGTTATGAGGAACAGTTAATGATAATAATCATTAAGGAATTATTTCCATCTGCATTGGGTATTAATTAAGTGCCACTGTGTGTGGAACTCTATTAACTCTATAAGAAGCAGTGGATGGGTAGTGAAGAATATAGCAGGTATCGTCTTCTGCCTAGAGGAATATCTGTTAGGGAATCTAAGAACAAGGCAGTAGCATTATGCTGAAAGAAATCATTGTCCTCTATGTGGGCACAATTTCCTATCATCTCTTCTTTTCCTTTTCCCTAAAATTTTACTTTCACAGTTATGAAATGATGGGAGAGAGGGGTTATGGTATCAGTCCACAGAATTTCAGAGTTTTGAAGGACCTTAGCAGTCTCTGTGTCTAGCTCAAACCTTTCATTTTAGAGATTAGGTAATTGATGGTCAGAGAGATTCAACAGTCTTCCAAGTATAGGCTGCTGGGTCTCTAATCTCCTAATCCCCAGTTCATTGCACTGGCTGATATACTAGGCTGCTCTTTATTGCCCCAAAGAATAGCATGATGGCCAGATTCTATAGTAGGCAGCATGACTGGCCTACTCTCTTTTCCCAGAAAGCCCAGTAATTGAAGGCTATTGATTTACAGGCAGTGGGCTTCAGGATACATTCTGATAGTAGATAATGAGTGTTTCAACTTCATTTTTGGACACCTGACTATATTTCATCTAAAAATTCCACTAGGCACTTTGTATTCACTATTTTAGTTTGTTCTCATGGTAAACATACAAGGGAGGTATTATCATACTTTATTTAATAAAGAATACTTTTCTTTTTATTTAGTAACTGAATATTAGGAAGTTTATGTAACTTACCTAAAATTACATACTTACTATTTAGCAGGGCTAAGATTTGAACGCAGGTTTCTCTAGTTCCCAAATTCTTTTCTTACTACTATACAATGTAGGGGGAAAAATCTGTGCTTTAGTGGAAACCTAGTATTATTTAGAGCAGTGGGCAGAAAACTTTTTCTTAAGGGGTTCAACAGTAAATATTTTAGGATTGCAGACCAGAAGGACTGCTATGCATCTATTCAAAGTTTCCATTTAGCATGATGACTATTATATTTAAAAAATTGCAGGCTGCAGTCTAATTTGACTTTATTTACATAACTAGACAATGGCTATCTAGAGCTCAACCTTAATTATCTACTTCTGATTCTATGAGGGCTATTTTTCAATATTATAAATTATAGATAAGTGAGAGCAATGCAAAGTAACTCATGTCTATAGACATGTAAATTCTGTTTGATGGAAGTTCAATTGACTTTCTTTGCCCACTATGGAAGAAGCCAGTTTTGCATTCCATTTGCGCATTTATTTCAATACATCTGATCCATAAATATAGCTGTACTCTGAATTCTACTTTGAACTGATTTGACAACTACCTGTTTCCTTATTTAATTAATGAGTTAAATAAAATATTTAATGCATATTCCCTGTATATCTGCGAGAGAGTTATGATTTTAACTTTCTTGAAAATTATCGTTTAACAGCAATAGAGTAAAAAGCGTTAGCATACACCCTTTACTGCAACCCTGCAACCTATTTTATAAAAATTTTATTTCATCTGTTTTTTTTTCTTCTTAGCTTGAAGAACAATAGGAACACAAATGTTTCTTGGCTCCTGCAGAGAATCAGATATGTCCGCTGTGCCTGACACTCTTCGATGGTTGCATGGTACCATTATTTTATTCTTACTTATTCAACAGGAAAGTAGCTTCATATCAATCATGTCAATGCATTTTGCCACAGAGAACATTAAAACAATTTACTCATCTTTTACAACACAGAGTTGCAAGGAAGAAAGGAAGTTGCCAGTGTGATAAAGTGGTCTCCTTCACAGATTTGACAGAGATGTTCTCCATTTTATGCTTAGCTGTACACTGAAGACAAAGCACATTGACTTTGAAAGTGAACATATTCCTTTACACCTACCATCCACCTCTATCTCTCTCAGCTACCTGCTAAGCTGGATGGTTTAGCAATGGGTTCACAAGGTCTGACAAATGACAGTTATTTATTAGCAAATCTAAGAATCTCAAGGTTGGAAGAACTCTGAAGGGTCATCTATTTCATAACAACTAAAACAGTAATATGAACAACAATAATAAATGCTAGCCCCCATTCATCCCTTGGTTGTGCCAGGCAACCTTTCATGTGTTTTACATGTAGAATGCCCAGGACAGTTCCTGTTTACACCTGTTGTTCTGAATAATTATTGATATCTCCTTCAATCTCAAAAACAATCCAGTTTGGGTGATAAATTATATGGTTACTCTATTTTTGTATATTATCTTATTTGATCTTGATCATAGTTTTATGAAGTATGGATGATGATTTTGATAATAATTTCATAATAATTTCATAATTTCATGTCTAAACTCATGCAGCTATTAAGTAGAGGAGCTATAACTTGATACTTGGAGGTCTGACCATGTCATTAATACTAGATTATTTTGCCATCTGCTATGTCCATCACATCTGAAACCGTTTGGACAAGTGGTTGTCCAGTCAGTGATTGAATATGTCCATTGACAATGAACTCAAATCCTTTGATAGAAGCCAATTGATAATGCTGTTGAAAATTCTATTTTTTCCCATAGCTTCAGAACCCTTGAGAAAAATTAGAAATTGCAAAGACCTTTTTTTTTCATGCCAAGAAGCTGATATTTGATCCTGAAAGCAATAGAAAAGATAACGTAGTTGTTTTTGGTTGGCTTTTTTTTTTTTTTGGTGTGTTAAGGTCATAGGGATCGATTGTGAATTGTAAATGAGGAAAAGGAGAAAGAGCTGCAGCAACGCTGAATACATTTATGAGCATTTTCTACTCTTTCACAGCAATTTAGATACTTATGTTTGGTTTACTCTTAGAACTAAAATTTACAGAAAAATGAAAATGAGCAGTTACTTAGCATGACTGGTGTATTAAGAGTTGTTGAGATCTGGGCTTCACTAATACACAAATAACATTTAATAGACACTTTTTGTCTCCTTAACTTGATCAAGAAGCAGAAGTTCTGACTATCATTTTGATAAAAAAAAAAACACACAAACTTATACTCCCACTCTTCTGAAATTCAGATCTGCTACATTCATCACACTAGACACTGAGTTTTGAATCTATTTTTCTTTTTGCAGATTCAGCAAACCACAGGAGCTTGGAAGTTGAGATCCAGATAGCAGAAGACATACACACATACAAAAATATGAGAACTGGGAAAATTCACTGGTCAATGGGGAGAGGTATGATATAGCTGTAACTTTTTGTGATAAAGCTAAAGACAATATACATTAGGAAAGTCAAGTGGGCATGTTCAAAAACATTTCTCAAATGTATCTCTTTTTTTCTTCATGGGATTTGTAATTGAGTTCTCCAACTCTAAAGTAATCTAAACAGTCCACACAAATATATTTATTTTTAAAAACATTGCATTAAACTCACTTTTCATTTAAAGATAGGTGAGTTTTAATTTCCAACTTTAGAACAGTTTTAAAAATAACAGCTTTGGAGTTCAGGGTAGCACAGAAGCATTTAAACTTCATGTTCCATTTGCCTGTGGCAACATTTGACCTCTTTCCTCTTGCCTGCCATTTGAATTTCTGCTTTACTTCCTTCATAGCCTTGGAAAAAAATCAACAATTACTTTTAACAAAAAAATCTTTATAGTTTAAATAACACAGTCTCCGATTTTGTCACAGAAACATTTTATCTTTAATTAAGTTGGTTGCAAAAAAAAAAATCTGTGTTTTCACTCAAGGAGAAAATTTACAGTGAAGTTTAAAAATGATTCACCTTTGGAGAAGGTGGGGGTGTTTCTGAATGTTTCCATTTCAATTTTTGACACTTGCAACTATAACATTCCATTTTGAGGGCTTATTTGCTTCTTTGCATATTCTAAATATCAGCACCATCACACAACTCCAAGGAGCACTATTCTCATCTTATACCCTGTACTCCAGAGGATACAATACAATGTTGCCCTCTTGGGTTTAATAACTCCATGTAAAAATTTTAATCGTGGCTATGATCAAAATTACCAAGGTCATCAGAGAGAAAGAATGTGTGTCAAAATTATTAGAGGAATCAATCTCAAAGAGATATAGTGCTCAGATGAGAGGACAATGATTAAGTTCCTGGTATAATGTGACTGGAAATTAATTTTACTGATATTTATTTATCCTGAGGTTGAATCATCTTGGGGAGATATTTAATATAGCAAAATTGAAATGTACTTGCTGTTAAAGAATCCAATTGTTTTTGATATCTAAGGAAAAACTTATCACTAACCTCGTTAAAATCAAACTTAATCAGATTTCTGGGAAGATGGCAGAGTAGGGTAGCTGTTCTCACCCCTGCTTCATGGGTGTTACCCCAAAGGATGGGACAGAAAAAGCAACTGGTGCTGCAGTCCTGGGGGTGAATGATCAAAGGGGGTCTTCAGCATTTTGTGGGAGGTACTGGTAAAGAGAGGCAGGGAGATTGGGGTGGAGAGAGCAGGGTGAAGCTGTTCGGTCATGACCCCACTGAGGTCAGGCAGCGATGCATGGGGAAGTGTGGAGCTGAGGGAGCAGACTGTCCCTCCAATCGAACCTGCCCCCACAGTTAGCTGGGAAGACCTGCCCACATGGCTCCACAGCATGCAGCACCTGAATGGGGCCCAGAGGTGTGCCTATCCACCCATTTAAAAAAGCCACACCTGCTGCTTTATCCATGTGAGGCACTGGGCCATGAATAGCTGTCCCATTGGGTGTTGTGAACAGCAGATCCATCAGGCATCAGGCCCTGAGAATTAGCTGCCCTGTTGGGTGTTATGATCAGTTGCCCCATCCTGTGCACTGGAATTAGTTGTCTTGTCTCCAGGTGCCAGGACTGGAATACTCACTGTGCTCGCCATCATGCCCAAGGGTGTCTAAAGTTGGGTAGAGGTGGGTCTGGGGGAGGAGGTGGCTTAAGAGTGCCATCTGCTGGGAAGAAAAAGTAAGTGTAGTCTGGCAAACTCCTCCATCTGCCTAGTTTTTTGTTTGTTTGCTTTTTGGTTTTTCTTTTATTAATTTATTATTTTTATTTCTTTTTGTTTTTCCTCTTTCTCTTCTGTGGGCACCAGTCTGAGCTCATTCCCAATGTATCATTGGCTTTGAGGCTTACTATTGCTGAGGTGTTTTGTTTGTTTGTTTTGGTTGCATGAGCCAGGAGTCAAGCCCAGGTCTTCTATATGGCAGGTGGGCATTCTACCTGTGCACACCTGTCCTGCTTTTAATAGACCCTCAAGTAGAATTGCACTCCCTCACATGAGATCCTGGCCTTGGTTTGGCAGAGAACTACTGAAAAAACAAGTGCAAAAGGGGGCCTTCAATGCAAATCCCCCAAAATACAAAACTTTAGATGAGTGAAAGAAATCAACTTGAAAAATAACCTTTGAGATAATCAAATGCCCCCAAATGCAATAAAAAGTCACAAAACATGTGAAGTTCCAGGTGGAAATGGACCAGCTAAAGGACCAAATCAAAACGCTGGAAGGATCACACAATATGAAACAACTACTCAAGGATATTAATAAAGAAATAAAGGATATCGAGCAGACACTAGAAGAGTATAAAGAAGAATTAACAAGATTAAATGGAAAAACAGATCTCACAGAGATGAAAGATATTGTACACCAAATTAGAAAATGCTAAAGACACACGATACACACACTAGCATATTTGAAGAAGCAGAAGGAAGAATAAGTGAGCTAGAAAACAGAACTATTGAACTAAAGTGCACAAAGGAACAAATAACAAGAAAGATGGAAAAATGCAACTGGATCTCAGGGAAACGATGGACAAAACAAAGTGTACAAATATAAGAATCATTGGTGTCCCAGAAGGAGAAGAGAGGAGTAAAGGGCTGGGAAGGGTAGTTGAAGATATATCCTAACCCTTATAAAAGACATAAATATGAAAATCAAAGAGGCTGAATGAACCCCAAATAGAATAAATCCAACTATGCACACTCCAAGACACATACTAATCAGACTATTAAATGCTGAAGAGGATCAGAAAGTCCTGAAAGCAGCATGAAAAAAAAAATCTACCACATACAAAGGAAACCACATACAACTGAATTCAGACTACTCAATAGGCACCTTGGAGATGAGAAAGCAGTGGTATGATACATTTAAAGTCCTGAATAAGAAAGACTTCCAGCCAAGAATTCTTTATCCAGCCAAGTTACCCTTCAAAATTGAGGGAGAGATTAAAATGAACTAGACATCTTAGATGAAATCAACAAATTCCTAGAAACACATAAACAATCTATGCTGACTTGAGAAGAAATAAAAGATCTCAACAAACCAATTATAAGTAAAGAGATTCAACAGTCATGAAAAAACTTCCTAAAATGAAAAGCTGAGGGCTGGACACCTTCACAATTGACACCAACCCTACACAAAAAATTTCAAAAAATTGAGGAAGAAGGACCACTACCTAGTTCATTTTATGAAGCTAAGATCACTCTCATACCAAAGGAAAATAAAGATGCTACAAGAAAGGAAAACTACAGACCAATCTCTGTAATAAACAAAAACGCAAACATTCTCAACAAAATACTAGCAAATTTAATCCAATGACATATTAAAAGTATAATACACCATGACCAAGTGGAGTTTATACCAGGAATGCAAGGGTAGTTCAACATAAGAAAATCAATAAGTAATAAAATACATCAGGAAATTGAAAGGAAAAAATCACATGATCATTTCAGTTGATGCTTAAAAAGCATTTAACAAAATTCAGCATCTTTTTTTGATAAAAACACTTCAAAAAGTAATAATCAAAGAACTGAAAACAGTGACATGAGCAGACATTTGCACACACATTCACAGAGGCACTTTTCACCAGTAAGATGAAATGAGGTCCTGAAGCATATATATGACAATGTGGATGAAACTTGAGGACATGGTGCTGAGTGAAATACGCTACACACAAAAGAATAGATAACTATATGATTTTGCTATTATGACTCTGGTAAAGGTAAGCCCAAATGTTTACACTGCAGAATATAGGGGACCTAGAGATACACAGAAGCTAGAGATGGGGGAAAGATTATTCAACGAGGTTGAACTTAAATGTAAGGGAACAGATAGAAGTGATGGTAGCTAATAGTGGGGTTATAAATAACATTGCCACATTGAAAGTAAATATGATTTAAAGGGATGTATAGTGCCATGTATCCCACCGATTAACTCTGAAACTATAAGTTCTCACATGAACTCCTTCAAAGATTTGATTGTACAGTCAATAATAGAGGAGGATAGAGGGAAAACTAATATTGTATGCTATGACCTATAATTAGCAGGAAGACAGCAATAGTACCACAGCAATACCAGGGGTAAAAACTGGAGGTAGGGAGGGACAAGACATCAGGGGAGGTTTTGATTTGATATTTGGTGAAGCTAAGTTTATCGTTTTTTTGTCTCTTTGGACCAATGAAAATTGTCTAAAATTCAGAGTGTTGCTGGTCGTACAACCAAATGAGGAGAGTGTAAAGCATGGTTGTTTATTTTGGGCATTATCCATGATGCCCCGTGGATGAAAGAGGCTGAAGGGTGCAATGACTGAGAAGTCAAAAAGCAAACTGTGAAATACATATGTGAGGGAATACTGTATGGCTACAAAAAAGGAATGATGTTTTGAGACATACAATGAACTGAATGAACCTTGGGGACAATTTGTTTTGGAAAAGAAGCCAAAAACAAAAGAACAGCCATACTGTGGTCTCATTCAGAAAATATTTAGAAGAAAATTGGAGCCTAGAGTGTAAGCTCTTCGAGTAACCATGCTTAGTCCTAAATTGTAAGTGTATTTCTAGATTCTGAGATGCTGAGCTATTTGTGTATAAGCTGGTATTTCCCTGGAACTTTGAGTACTTCAATGACTCTAAGAGTCAGAGCTGGAGTTCTGCAGTTCTGAAAGTCAGCATTGCTACACACAATAAGATTTAAAGTAACTAAAAAAGAAATCAAGTTTCAATTAGAGATAAAAATAAAGCAGATATGGTTGGGAAGAAAGTAAATCAGAATACAGAGCAAAAGATGATAGTGTATGTACTCTAGAGTACATAATTCACCTACTGTATGAGACCAAAGGCAGAGAGGTTTATTGTGTCTAGAACCTTAATATTCTGTAGCACACAATCTAAATCAAGCTGTCTGGATAGCTCATTTAAACAGTCCAAACTCCTGGCTTCAAAATCGGAACGAGGCCTTGTAATTCTGTAGAGCTTAATGTAATACCTGAAGACATCCCAGACACTGATGGGCTGATAATTAAAAAGTATTGGTAGAGTCCCTTGAGGGACTGGAGAAAAATATCTACCTATTAAAGCTTCCCATCTGGGAAATCCCTGGTGCTCTCTCAAACATTAGGGACTCCCAAGAAAATAGGCCGTGCCCTTGATTTTGAGGCTTACCCTTCTGAAATTTATTTCCGTAGTGGAGAAGCTAAGACTGCCAATAATTATGCTTAAGAATTGCTTTCAGGAAACCTGTTTAGTTGCTCAGATGTGGCCTCTCTGTCTCTAAGCCAGCTCTGCAAGGAAAATCATTACCTTCCCCCCTACAGGAGACATGATATTCAGGGATGAAAGTTTCCTGACAGCATGGGACATGATTCCCAGGCATGAGCCTGGTGCTGGCACTGTGGGATCAATAATGCCTTCCAGACTGAAAGGGAGAAAAGAAAAGTAGCAAAGTAAAGTATCAGAGGCTATGGAAGTTCAAATGGAGTTGAGAGGCTATTCTGGAGGCTACTTTTATGCAAGTCTCAGCTAGGTGTTTGCCATGGTTTGACAACCCCCAGACAATATCATACCTTTTAATCCTAAAGAACACCTAGAACTCTGAGGCGCTATAGAAGTTTCATATACTGAGTTTACTTTCCTGAAACCCATCACCTTCAGAAGGTTCCTAGTCTATATAAGCCCTGAAACCCAGAGGGGCCAGACTCTTCAAGAATATCAACTAATTCCATCCCTCTATCCTATAGTACTGAAACCCCTTTTCAACATGGAAAAGTTAGAAAAGGGGATAGCCCAAAAATTCTTATAGAGTGGGAGAAAGACTAGAGGAGAAGGAGGAGTTATAACAAAGAAGATAGGATTTAACAAATGAGTATGACCGCTGAATCACTATGTAGTTATTTCTTCTATCCTCCAGTGTCTTGGAGCAGCTAAAAGGAAAAACCTGAAATTGGAATGGTAACCCATCCCAAACTTGAAATTTGTTCAATAGCTGCTTGTTGGAATGTATGTTGAAAATTATTGGTTTTTCTTTTTTTTTATATTTGTTATATTTTACAATAAAAAAATGTTACAAAAAGAACTTAAATCATGGCACTGTTCTCTCCATTTTCTAGAAGTAAATTATTTTCCAGCTTACCAGCCCATTTGGCCTTGTGCAATTCCATTCATATCCAATGTATACTATTTCATGATGCCAGGTTATTAGCCAACTTTTATTTGTAAATTCTTGGAGTCTCCTTGATTACAAAGGAATTAAAATGGCTGTCATTCACAGCATAGTGATTTTTTCTATCTAATAGAAACACCTGGCAGATGTATCTGAAGTTTGGATGGGATGACTGCTCTGAAGCAGGTATTTACCAGAACAGGACACTAAACACAATGGCAATTAGTAATGTCAAGGGTATATTTAAAACAGTGCATATTTAGTGCCAATTAAAACACGCTGAACTAACCAAAAGCCCGTAACAAATGGATCTCACAATGTTTAAATAAATAAATTCGACAGAACTTGACCATGAAATAAATGTCTATTTTAGCCTATGAGCATTCTTACAACCACTTCAAGGCTAGTTGGTGTTGAAAGCAATGCTGCTAAGGAGCAGATCTCCAGATGGTCCATCAGACAGGATTTGGTCTATTATATTAAACACAATGAAAGGCTGACAAGCTCAATGAATGACAGACAAAAATAATAAGCAATCAATGAGATGCTGAGACTGATGCCTCATGAGAAGAGGCTGAGAAGCTTTGAGCAAATATGGTATATGCAGAAGAAATAATTTTCCTAAAGAAAGAGAAATTTTAAAAATCACCAGTGAATTCCAGAGAAAAAGAGGAGTTGGACTGTTTTCCATTTAAGTCATTAATGTACTCTCTTCCCTAAGATCAGTATATATTTTTTATTATTATTTTAACTTTTTATTATGGAAAACTTCAAATTCATACAAAAGTGGACAGAAGAGGGTGATGTGATAGTGGCTCAGTGGCAGAATTCTCTCCAGCCATGCTGGAGACCCACATTCAATTCCCTGTGCCTGCCATGCGAAAAAAAAATCATTTGTGCATCAGTAAAGGGGATTTGGGACCAATGGAAGGCTCTTAGGTTGTCTTTTTAATTCTGTTGACATAACCCTGTAGCTTTTATACCTTCCTTGCTATCTGGTATGACAAGTTTATCCATACTTAACACATTTTCTTCTAGAGATCTGGAATCAGTGACTTTTCTGAAAACCTTGATTCCTTATTTTATGACCACAGTATGGGCATTAAGACCTCACTGCCTCTGGGTTATTCATTGTTTTTAGTTCTTTTCATTGGATAGATCAAAGAAAATTTATGAAATAAAATAGGTAATGGGTTCATGTGAATACTCCAAAGTCAAATTCAAGATTATGGGAATTTGTATAAATTCTCTTATCTTACATATTCCTCTACTTTCTCCCATACTAAAATTCCAAGTTGTCAAGGACAGTTGGGATTTCAGAATTAAAATATCACAAAATTATTCATTATTTTCATCCCACATTACATGAATAGAAACTTAAAATACATACTGACACTACGTCTAATAATATGATTACTAAAAATTGTATAAATATTTATTTTGCAATTATACCTGGATCTTACATAACATATTAGGGATTGTATTAATTTCCTAGGGCTGTATAAACAAGGGACCACAAACAAGTTGACTTGAAGCAACTGAAATTTATTCTCAGTTCTGGAGGCCAGTGTGAAATCAGTGTTAGCAGATTGGCCTTCTGTGGCCTGTAAAGGTGAGTCTGTTCCATGCCTCTTGCCTAGCTTTTTGTCAGTCCTTGACATTCCTTGGCTTGTGGCAGGATTAACTCAATCACTGTTCCATCTCCATATGACCTTCATCCCTGAGAGTCTCCTCTGTCTCTATGTGCCCAATTCTGTTTCCTTTCTCTTATAAAGACGTGGGCTTAGACTATGTGAATGCAGTATGACCTCATCTTTTTTAAAAAATAATATGATTGACAAATCTTCACACACATACAGTCCATATATGGTGTACAATCAATGGCTCACCAAATCATCACTTAGTTGTGTATTCATCACCTTGATCATTTTTTAGAACATTTGCATCACTCCAGAAAAAGAAATAAAAAGAAGAAAGAAAAAAGTTATACGTCCCATACCCTTTACCCCTCCCTCTTATTGGCCAATAATATTTCCATTTACCCAATTTATTTTACCCCTTATCCCAGGTGCCAGTTCGAATCTGTGGTGTACCCCAGAAAAGTCAGGTCCTTTAATCCTCATTCAATATCGCTGGGTGGGAGCTTTTTGATTATCCATGAAGATGTGACCCATACAATTTTGGGTGGTAACTTCTGATTAGATGGTCTCCATGGAGATGTGTCTCCACCCATTCAAGGTGGGCTTACCCTTTAAGAGGGAACCATTTTGGAAAGAGCCACGAGAGCCCACACAGCCAGAGACCTGTGGAGATGAAGAAGGAAAACACTTCCAGGGGAGCTTCATGAAAGACGAAGCCTGGAGAGAAAGCTAGCAGATTTCACCATGTGCCCTTCCAGCTGAGAGAGAAACCTTGAACATCATTGGCCTTTTTGAGCTGAGATATCTTTGACTGGATGCCTTGGATTGGACGTTTTTATAGCCTTGCTTTACTATGGATATTTTCAGAGCCTTAGAACATGTAAACTTGCAACTTAATTAATTCCCCTTTTTAAAAGCCATTCCATTTCCAGTATATTGCATTCTGGCAGCTTGCAAACTAGAACATCCCCCCTATTATTATTTTTTACATCCATATTTTTTCACTCATCTGTCCTTACCTTGGATAAACAGAGCATCAGACACAAGGTTTTCACAATCAATGGTGACACTGTAAAAGTTATATATTTATACACTCTTCTTCAAGAATCAAGGCTACTGAAACACAGCCTAACAGTCTCAGATACTTCCCTCTAGCCACTCCAACACATCGTAAACTTAAAAGGGATATCTATATAATGCATAAGAATAACCTCCAGGATAAGCTCTCAACTCTGTTTGAAATCTCTCAGCCACTGAAACTTTGTTTCATTTTTCTCTTCCCCCTTTCGTCAAGAAAGCTCTCTCAATCCCTTGATGCCTGGTCCCAGGTCATCCCTGGAGTTCTTTCCCATGTTGCCAGGAGTTTTTACACCCCTGGGAGTCATGTCCCAGGTAGTGGAGGAGGGCAGTGAGTTCCACCTGCAGAGGTGGTTGAGCGAAAGAGGCCACTAGACTCTCTTGGGGTGACTCAAGGCATAATTTTAAGTAGGCTTAGTTTATCCTTTGTGGGAATAAGTTTCATAGGGATGAACCCCAAGATTGAGGACTCAAACTAGTGATTTGTTTGTCCCCACTGCTTGTAAGAATGTCTGAAATTCTCCAAACGGGGATATTGAATGTTTCTTCCTTTCTCCCCAGTCCTTCCAGGGGACTTTGCAAATATTTCTTTATTCAGGGCCCAAATTACTCTGGGATATATGGGGGCATCACACTAACCTGGACAAACTACAAAATCATATGCTGTATTCAAGTTTCCATGTACTTATGGTGTTCAATTAAACCGACCATACAAGTTAAATTAGGTAATACTCTACCCAATATGTAATTTTTTCACCAAATAAGCATCTCTCCCTTTGATCTCATGCAGAAGTTGAAGTTTTAAAATTGGACAATATCATTCTTTACCCTGTATTCGATCTACTTTAGTCCTATCCAGATCAGCTTCCTTCAAATCTCTAGTTGATGTCTGAACCCTTTTCAGCTTTTTAAACAGCTTCGTTATGGGATACTGACTGCTGACTTTCATAGCTTTAGAGCTCTAACTGTGAGTCTCAGGTGTCACATTAATACCTGAAGTTTCTGGAAATGCCCAGATTATATACAAACAGCTCAATATCTCAGAATTTAGAAGTCACAGTTACAACTCCTGAATATATGTGACTGCTGTAAGAACTTACAATCTAGGACCCTTTACAGTAGACCCCAACCTGATAACTCATGCTTTCAACTTTAATTCACTGAGTTTTTATATTATTGTTAGTCCATATTTATCTTTTTGCTTCTGACATTTCATTCAATATATAGCCCTTAAGTTTCATTCACCTAGTTGCATGCTGCACAATTTTATTCCTTCTTGTGGCCGCTTAGTAGTCCCTTATATGTAAATATCATAGTTCTCCCTTCCATTCCTCAGTTGTACCCTTAGACCACCTCCATCCATTGTAAATTATGAACGCTGTCACCATAAACACCAGTGTGCAAATGTCCATTTGTGTCCCCACACTCAGCTCCTCCAGGTATATACTAAGCGTATGACAACCCCATCCCTAGCCTCCTGTGGAACCACAAGGAACGCCTCCAAGGGTCTGCACCTCTTAATCTCCATACCAGCAGTGAAGAGGAATATCTCTTTCTCTGCATTTTCTATAGCACTTGTTTCTCTCTGCTTTTTTTTTTTTTTAACATGGGCAGCACCAGGAACCAAACCTGTGTCCCCAGCATGGCAGACGCGAACTCTGCACTGAGCCACCATTATCCTCTCTGTTCATTTTTAAAGTTTTATTCACAATCCAACCTAAATATATGGACATGCCTTTGCCACCATAATCTATGTGAAGACATTTCCTTTTCTACCACGAAGAATCCATTTCCCTCATTCATTCCCCATCCCCTCTGACATTTAGTTTTGGCATAATTCCTTTGTCACATTCAGTAGAGGCATATTACAATGTTACTATTGACTGTAGACCCTAGCTTGCAGTGATTGTACTTTTTCCTGTATATGATCCATTTTCAACACCTTGAGATGTTGACATTCATTTGTTCTCCATCATGCATAATTTTTTTTTATTTCTACATTTACTCATGATCAATGTCCACTCTAGGCATTCCTAAATTATACCATCACAGTCTTTATTCTCTACTTTCCTTCTGGTTTCAAAAGTGCTCCCAGTCCTTTGCTTTCAATCATACTAACATTCAGCTTCAATCACTGTACTTATATTATTGTGCCACAATCTGATAATGTTGTGCTATCCATTTCTGAGTTTTTACAATCAGTCCTGTTGCACAATCTGTATTCCTTCTGCACCAAATGCCCAATCTGTACCTATTTCTATCTCCTCATAACCTGTGTTCTTAACTTCAACTCTCAAGGTTCACGCATTAGTTTACTTCGTATTAGTGAGACCACGTAGTATCTGTCCTTTGTTTCTGGCTAATTTCACTCAGCATAATATCCTCAAGGTTCATCCACATTGTTATATGCCTCGTGACTTTATTTTGTCTTACAGCTGCATAATATTCCATCCTATGTATATACCACAGCTTGTTTAGCCCCTCACCTGTTGATGGAGATTTGGGCTGTTTCCATCTCTTGGCAATCATAAATAATGCTGCTATAAACATAGGTATGCAAATGTTATGACCTCATCTTAATTTGGCTATAAGGTCACATTCACACGTATCAGAAGTTGGGATATCAACATATTTTTGAGGGATTAAATTTAACCCATATTAAGGGTTAAATAGATTAATGTGTGGCAAATCATTTGGAATAATCCCTCTATATGCTTCTAATTATATGCCAGTTTGGTTCATTTGATTCATTATATTATAAATTTTAGGAATTTTAAAACATTTAATTTAGTTTCATTATGTAAAATGTTCCTATGGCTCCAAAGTTAAATCTATGAAATGAGTCATGTTTAAATGATAATTTCCATACCTATTTTTCTATTTTATTCTTTTTTTCATAAAGGTCAATTTTTTTATTTAAAAAAATTAATTTTTAAAATTTTTGTGTTTTATTCTTCCAGCATTTTTAGTAAGAGTAAATATCTGTTTAATACTAACCTTTATACAAAAGGAAGACCATATGAATTAGTTTCCTAGGATTGTTGTAACAAAGTATCACCAACTAGATAGCTTGAAACAATAGAAATGTATTATCTCACAGTTCTGGGGCTAGAGGAACCAAGTCAAGGCGTTAACAGGGCCATGCTCCATTTAAAACCTGCAGAAGAGAATCATTTTCTGCCTCTTCCTGTCTTCCAGTGGAAGCCAGCATCTTTTGTGTACCTTGGCTTGCAGCTGCAGCACTTCAGTCTCTGCTTCCATTGCCACATGGAATTCTGCCTTAGGTCTGTATATGCAAATTTCCCTCTTCCTATAAGAAAACCAGTCATATTGGATTAGGGCCTGTCTCAATCTAGTTGGTCCTCATCTTAAATAATCACATTCACAGAGTCTCTGTTTCTAAATAAGCTCATATTATTGGAAATGGGAGATAGGACTTCAACATATCTTTTATATGGGTGTGGGGGGGAGATTTAATTTAACTCATTACCTGGTTTATTATTATTTTTTACCTGTTTTACTTTTTAAAAATTGTGAAGCAAATTTGTATCTTTGATTTATGCCTACATTTATATTAACACTCTTTTATATTATCATTTAAAAATTATATTCTACTGGTATTCTACAAAAGCAAGATACAAATTAGGTAATAAACTCTTCTTGCCCTGGTTCCACCTCTATCCTACCATATAATTTGAAATATCTTTTTACTTCCAGGAAATAATTTTTATTTTATCATTTTGCATGCTTATCACATTCTCCTCTTAGTTTTTAAATAATTGAACTATATATTTTTAAAAAATACATAGCTATATATGCTATAATTTCTCTCTTATAATCATAATTTATACTCAGTTCTAAATGCAACATATATTTAATGCTTATGGTCTTTTGTCTTGTCATCCCAATTATTTTGGTAATCTGATTTCATTCTCCAGCAGATCCTTTAGGGAAATAACCTGGGAATAAATGTCACTATGACTTTGGCAACTGCTTTTACAGCTTTTATTTTGAAAATCAGCTTGGCACACATATTCTTTCCTTAAATATGCTTCCTTGAGTTAGCATTATCATCCTACATAAAGTGTTACTGTTAAAATGGTCTAATGACATGATCTTCTTTCCTTTTAAATGACTTGCTATTTTTGTTTAAATGAGTAATGTTCATTGCTGTTTTTAATTAGAATAAGTCTCAGTGTTGGTTATTCTGGTGATTTTTCAATTTCTTAAATTGCTATCATTAGTATTGTTTGCTTCCTTTTTTTCTTCTTCTTTGGGTACATCTATTATACAACATTGTATATTTTATATTTGCCATTTCCTTCAAACACTAAGGTGTTTCATTTCTTTTTAATTTTTAATATTTTTCCCCTTCATCTTCTATTTATCTTGAAAAACTATCTATTGTTTAATTCCATTTTATTTTATTTTCTAGGTTAATATTAATATCTGAAATATATATTTTAACACTAATTCTTATTTCTATCATTTCATTTTTTTTAAGATTTTCCTCATTGTAATTTGTGTTGTTCTTTCATGTATTCTATTATTTTTTTAGTCTATTTTAGACCATTTTGAAATAATGGATTGTTGTTTCTTACATTTGACATTCTTTTTTCATGTCTTCAAGACACTTGTGGCTCTATTATTTTTCTTTTTTTTAAAGATATCTTTATATAGGATGCAACCAAATATCTTCCTGTTGTTCTTTGTATGTTATTTTAATTTTCCAGAACTTTCAGGATGAGAGTTGGGTCAGGACAATTTCACACAATTAAAATCCTATCTCTACTTGCTTTATAGTGAAGTGTTCAAAAGTATGATCTCTTATATGCAGGGATCTCCAGATGCTGGTTCCTTTCCCCGTTTTGGTTTGAATCTTGTCTTTCTTTTATCCAGTCCTGCTAAACTTGGATTCAAATCCCAGTTTGACTTTTGTTTTCAACTTCATAAGATATAGACTTCTTATCTCCTTAACATGTTACCATGAACCTTCAGTATGATATGACACTTAAGATTTAGCTACTTTACTCTAACTTCCCTCCAGTATTTTGTAGTATGTTTCTTTTGGCTATTTGGGTTCTACTATTCTCAGGTACTTCAGATGACCCATTCATCTCCTATGCTTCCCACCATACAAATATTGACAGCAATGCTTTTAATTGTAGTGACTTGTCTCCAATCATTCATATTTACAGGTTTAAAGATTTCCTTTTCACCAAGCTTTGTTGTGTTTTCTCTAGGTTTACTTGTTGTTTATGTAGAAATTTAAAATATACCACAATCATTTATCCAGAAGTCTCAGGGCTTATACTTTCAAAATGAACCAGAGAATTCCTAAACCTATCATCTAAATAAATGTCATATAAATACCCTAAAATTGACCTCATTCATGGGTCTTTGAATTACAACTCACAAGCTATTAAAAGATATTCTGTACAGTTCAATATTTAAAAATTATTCCTTTGTTGTAAAAATGGATGTGTTGATTCATTAGGTTTATTCATCCAGATATGAAGCTAAATATTTGCAGTTCTACAATATAACTAAGATATGAACAATTTAGTTTTCTTTTGTAATACAGGGGTTGTCAAGTACAGTATTTGTTCTAGTTTGCTAGCTGCCAGAATGCAATATACCAGAAACAGAATGGTTTTTAAAAAGGGGAATTTAATAAGTTGCTAGTTTACAGTTCTAAGGCTGAGAAAATATCCCAATTAAAGCAAGTTTGTAAAAATTTCCAAATTAAGGTACCAACAAGAGGTTACCTTCACTCAAGAAAGGCTGATGAAATTCAGGGTTTCTCTCTGAACTGGAAAGGCATATGGGAAATATGGTGACATATATTAGCTTCCTCTCCAGACCTCTTGCTACATGAAGCTCCCCCAGGGCATTCTCCTTCATCTCCAAAGGTCACTGGCTGGTGGACCCTGTGGTTCTCTCATCATTCTGTTGGCTCTCTCAGATCTCTAACCTTTTCCAAAATGCTTCCTCTTTTAAAGGATCCCAGTAAAATAATCAAGACCCACCTGGAATGGGTGGAGACACACCTCCATCTAATCAAGTTGAATACCCACAATTGATTGAGTCACATCTCTCTGGAGATAATTGATCAAGTTCCCAGCCTATAGTACTGGATAGGAATTAGAAGAAATGATTGCCTCTACAAAATGGGATTAGGATTAAAACATGGCTTTTCTAGGGTACATAAATCCTTTCAAACTGGCACATTCCACCCTCTGGACCCTAAAAAAGACATGTTTTTCCCATATACGAAATACATTCAACCCATAACAATATCAGAAATCCTTAAACCATTTCAGTAACAATACAAATACAATACAAAGTTGAAAACAGTACAAAATTTCATCAAAGTTAGTTGCAAGCATGGTCTGTTCTAAGGCAAAGTTCTCCTCTGGATCTGGACCTGTAAAACTCAGAACAAGTTATTTGCTACCAACATACAAAAAGGGATAGTCATAGAATATGTATTTCCATTTCCAAAGGGAGATATTGGGAGGAACACAGAAGTGCCTGGACTCAAGCAGTTTAAAAAACCTGGAGGGCAAACTCCTTCAGATTTCAAAGTCTGAAAGTCATTTATTTTGGTGGCTTTAGAAAGTGGCAGTCCCACCTTTACCAATAAAATTGAAAATTCCTATCCATTAATTTAATTAATTAATGTATCCATTACAACATTCCATGGTTTGAAGTATTGAAGAAATGTAACATTTCTTGATGCAAAAAAATGAAAAGGCTAGCTGGCTATTTTGATATAGATTGACATTGCAGCAAAACTCCATTGATTAAAATAATTAACTGTTTATTTCATGAAGAAATTCAGATGGAAGATATTTTGTCTTCAGTTTTCCATATCATTGTTGCCAAATGTAATTAACAGCTTATGCAATTAAAATAGTGAAACTCACTTAGTCTGGAGCTGTAAATGTTATTTCTACATTTTGAGATGTTGTGCAATATATGTATAACCTGGTATTTCCCTGGAAGTTTGGATACTTGTGTGACAGGTAAGACTCAGAGTTGGAATTCTGTGGCTCTGAAAATCAGCATTGCTACATACAACAACTGTTACAGAAACCTAAAAGGAGATCAGGTTTCAATTAGAGATAAGAATGAAGTTGACCGAGTCAGGACTAAAGTGAATCAAAACACATGGTAAAGGATGACAGTGTCTGTATTTCAGAACTTCACTAACTGGATGAGATCAAAGGAAGAGAGGTTTTAGTTGTCCAAAACCTAAATTTTCTGTAGTACATAATCAAACTAAACTAGTCCAGATAGCTTGGAGCCCAGAGTGGGAGCCCAGAATGGGCTCCAAAACATGGAGCCCAGAATGGGAATGAGGACTTTTAACAGTTTAATGCAATACTTGGATACATCCCAGAGTATGTTAAGCAGATAATTAAAATTTATTCACAAAGTCCTTTGAGAGATGGAAGAAACAATATGGAACTATTAAGCTTTACCATGAGGGAAACCCCGATACTGTTTCAAACATTAGAGATTCCCAAGTGAATAGGCCAAGTCCTTGATCTTGAAGCTTGTTCTTGTGAAGCATATTACTGTAGTGGAGAAGCTAAGTCTATCCATTAGTTATGCATAAGAGTTACTTCCAGAGGACTTCTTTTCTTGCTCAGATGTGGTCTCTCTCTCTCTCTCTCTCTCTCTCTCTCTCTCTCCCTCTCTCTCTCTCCCTCTCTCTTTCTAAGCCCAACTCTGGAAGGAATAGTGTTACCCGTCCTCCTACACAAGACATGACATCCAGGGATGAAAGTCTCTCTCACAATGTGAGTCATGACTTCCAGGGATGAGCCTGGCCCTGATACCATGGGTTCAACAATGCTTTCCTGACCAAAAAGGGGGAAAGAAATTTAATAAAAAAGATTATCAGTGGCTGTTCTAGTTTGCTAGCTGCCAGAATGCAACACACCAGAAACAGAACAGCTTTTAAAAGGGGGGATTTAATGCGTTGCTAGTTTACAGTTCTAAGGCCGAGAAAATGTCCCAATTACAACAAGTCTATAGAAATTTCCAATCAAAAGCATCAAGGGAAAGATACCTTGGTTCAAGAAGGCCGATGAAGTTCAGGGTTTCTCTCTCATCTGGAAAGGCACATGGTGAACACAGTCAGGGATTCTCTGTTGGCTAGAAGGGCACATGGCGAACACGGCGTCATCTACTAGTTTTCTCTCCTGGCTTTCTGTTTCATGAAGCTCCCCGGGAGGCGTTTTCCTTCATCTCCAAAGGTCACTGGCTGGTGGTTCTCTGCTTCGTGGTGCTGCAGCATTCTCTGCTCTCTCTGAATCTCTCGTTCTCCAAAATGTTTCCTCTTTTATAGGACTCCAATAAACCAATTAAGACCCACCCAAATGGCTGGAGACATGTCATCCCTTAATCCAGTTTAACAACCACTCTTGACCAAATCACATCATCCAGGGAGATGATCTCATCACAGTTCCAAACATACAGCATTGAATAGGGATTATTCTACCTTTATGAAATGGGATTTATATTAAAACATGGCTTTTCTTAGGGGACATGCTTCCTTTCAAACCAGCACAGTGGCTAAAAGAGTTCAGATAGAGTTGAGAGGCTATTCTGGAGGCTACTCTTATGCAAGCTTCAGCTAGGTATTACTAGTTACCACAGTTTGGCAAACCCCAACCAAAACCATTCCTGTCAATCCTAAAGAACACCCAGGGCTTTATCTGAGATTCTACAAAAGCTTCACATACTAAGATTACTTTCCAGAAACCTACAACCTCCACGTGTGTTCCTAGGCCAAGTAAGTCCTGAAATCCAGAGGGGCCATACTCTCCAAAAACATCAATTAGTTCCACCCCCCTATCCTATAATATCAACACCCCTTTTCAACATGAAAAAGTTGGAATGGACATAGCCCAAATACCCTTAAAGATTGGGAGAAGGATCAAGGGAGAAGGAGGAGTTATAACAGAGGATTTAACAAATGAGTATGGCTGCTGAACCATTATATTGCTTGCTTTCAGTCTCCAGCAGCTTGGAGCACCTAGAAGGAAAAACCACTGTAACCCATACCAAACTCTGAAATCTGTCCTATAACTACTTCTTACAATGTACTTTGAAATGAATTGCATTTTTGTATATATTTCACTATAAAAAAATTTTTTAACTGAAAAAAATAAAATAGTGAAACTACGTTGTCTTTTATCATTCTACATAGAGTTATGAGACAATATTAGACAATAATGCAATACAAAGATTCTGTTTTCCGTATTTCATATTGGTTCTATATATTTATTTGCTTGTGTTTCTTTTAGTGTTAATTTATTACATTGATCTTTCCTTCAAAATAAACTTTTGTACTTACCCAAAAAAGTTCATGACAAAAGTTGTTTCACCCTCTCCTCTAGATTGAGCAATATCCATTATTTTATAACATGTAATAATAAGATTTTAGAAAATTAAAAAAAATCAGCCAAGATGTAAATGACCCAGACAAACTTACTAATATAACAGATGAGGTAGCTTGTGTTTAGTTATAGAAGTAGTGATTGCACATGTGTTGTTAAAATCCAATTTTAGTAATGGTCAATCAATGTTAATATCCTGTATTTTATTATTTTAATTAAGTCTTGAAAGGAATAATATTCTGGACCATGTTCTCTTTTCAAAACAAACAACAATTAAGAAATTCAATTTTGTTTTTTCCTTTGAAGAGGATCACAGGAAATGTGTACAATATAAATTTTTTCATAAATATATTTTCACATATTTTTTTTTTACCTTCCAAAGAGGTATACTGAGAATGAGAAGTGCAGCATCCTGTCCTATCTATCTCAGTCTAGCATGGTGTCTTTATTTTACAGAGTACTTAATCTATTTAGTCATCTTGATCTTCATTTGTTACACAAGGGGATTACAGTAAAAGCATTTAGTGAACTTCAATATCTATTTATAAGTCAAGCCATTATATCTTTACTCCATAAAGACCTCATAACTAAAAATAATGCATGGAGGGACTTGCTTAGCAGAGATCAAGACTATATTTTATAACATTTTAGCAATTAAAAGAGTGTAAAGGGCTAGAATTATTGGTGAAGGATTAGAAAAATACACTATTTAAGTAGGATAGAAAGCGAGCAACAAAAACAAGCTTTCATGAAACCTCTAGTGTAGTGAGATGCAAGGGCAGATAATTACATGAAGGATGGACTAATCAATAAATGTGAAAATTGGTTAACCATATGGAAAATAAATAAATAAAACTGGAGTCTAAGCTCATGTCATGAAGAAAATCAATTTCAGATAGATTAAAGATTTATATGTGTGAAAATAAGCTTTAATACAATTTAGAAGTACCTATAGTGTTCTTAAAAAATGGCACAAAAACAAAAGGATGGGCCCTAAAAGAAAAAACTGATAAATTTGACCTAATGAAATATGTAATATTTTCTTTATCAAAAAGTGAACAGACAAGGCCCAGACTAACAAAAATACATACAGCACTTAAAATTGATGAAGGGTTAAATTCAGAAGATTCAAAGAACCTCTTTGTATGCAGATATAATAGAAAAGAAGAACATTTTGCAGACAAGAACATAAGAAAATATCTCAAATCACAGTAATAAGAAAAATAGGAAAAAAGTGTCAAAATTTCTCATTAATCAGACTCGCAAATGAAAACCCCCACGTCAATTATAAAGACATAGTAAAAAGGATATATACTACTAGATATCAAGACTTCTGATAAAGTTATAATAATTAAGAAAGCATGGTATTGGTGCAAGGATACACGAACTAACCAAGGGAACAAAACAGAAAGCCCAGAAATAGTACATGAATATGCAGTCCTCTGATTTATGACAAAGGTGACATTATAATGCAATGTATAGTTACTGAAAAATGTATTTTGACTCTTATCTCATGCCACAAATGAAAAATCTATTCCAGATGGGCTAAATATTAAATGTGATGTGTTAAACAATGAATAATTTGGAGAAAAACAGAACAACATCTTTGTTCCGTTAGTGTGGGTAATGATTTCCTAAAAGGTCCTCCAAAGTGCTATCCATACAAAAGAAGAAAAGATAAATGGCCATATTAAAAGGAAGAAGTTGTATTCATCAAAAGACAGCATTAATGGAATGAAAAGCCAACATACAAAGTGAGAGAATATGATCACAATTCTTATATTTACAAAATACCCACATTCGGTATAAAGAACTCTTACAAATCAGCAAGGTAGTCAGACAACTCAATAGATAATGGGATGAGGATTTGACCAGATTCTTCACAAAACTGGATACTCGAACATATGAAAAGCTTTTAACCTTCAGGGAGGAAATGCAAGTTGTAGTGAAGAATTTGAACTAGAAGTCAGAGCTTTGTCCCCAGCTCCTGGACGGTAACCTCAAAGTCCATGGAATTTCACAATGGTAGGGGTCTTTGTAATTCATGGTGGGCCTCTCAGACCAGACTTGGTAGTTTATACCTACAAGATAAATTAGGATTGACCACACTTATAGTCCTAGTGTGGAGCCTGGACACACCACAAAGGCCAACCACAAGATTTAGGGTGAAGGTTTTAGATTAAGAGGTATCAGTTGACCTAAAGACTAAGTTCACCCGTGTAGATATTAAATGAGTCAAGCATGCCTATGTAATAGAGTCCACAGTAACAACTCTAGACCAAAGCTTGGTTCAGTTTCCTGGACTGACAAAATTACATACATATTGTCACACATTGGCACTAGGAGGTTTATATATTCCTGAGGACAATGGAAGCTTTGTATTTGGAATCCTCCCAGACTCCACCCTATTAATCTCTTCCTTTACCTGATCTGTTGTCTCCTTTCCCTGGAATAAATATAATCATAAGTATAACAGTTTTCAATGAGTTCTGTGAGTCTTTCTTGTGAATTAGAGATACTGAGGGTGGTTTTGGGAATCTCTGGAACTTGAAGTTGTTGTCAGAAGTGGTCCTGTGTGGACTCTTCCTTCTGATCTTGCAGTGAGACACTAACTCCCTGACAGTTGGGGTAAGATGTCTTAAGCAGACTTGGAAGTCTGAACATTGTACCCTTAGGTTCACAGTCTGGCTAACACCCAGTAACTTCAATGAGAAATTACAACAAACCCACCAAATGACTAAAATAAATAAGTCAGATAATAACCAGTTTTGAGTGCTGCAGAATAATAGTCATTCTCATACTTTGTTAACCAAAGTACAGATTTGTATAACCAATTTTGCAACATTCTCTCACAGTAACTAATAAAGATGAATATATGCAAACTCTGGGGTCCATCAGTTAGACCCATAGGGAAATATCCTTCCAAAATTCATATACATGTTCACCAAAATATTAGCATTAAAAAATTTATCAGAGTACTACTAGTAATAACCCCAAATTGCCTATCAACAGCAGAATGGATATATGAATATTAGTATGTTCACAATATGCAATATGATACAACAATGATAATAAATAAACTATAACAACCGACAATAACATAGATTAATCTTTAAGTACCTTTGTTGAACCATAAGAGCCAGATGCAAAAGAGTTCTTGGTATAACTCCATTCTTATAAAAAGTACAGAACACAGGCAAAATGTTCCAATGCTGTTAGAAGGCAGAATTGTCATTGCTGTTTAAGGAGATAAAAACTGAAAGGAAGAACATTATTTTCAGTCATTATCAAAAACATTACTAGTCATTATCAATAATATTCTGCTTATTAATCTGGGAAATGGTTACATGTGTGACTGTAAAAATTCTCTGATGTAGACATTTGTGATATGTTTACTTCTCTGTAAAAAAACTCTAAGCAAAAATTGATAAAACTAAAAAGATAATCAAATTCACAATCATCTTTGAAAACTTTAATACATCTTTCAGCGTAACTAATAGAAAAAACTCTTCCAATTAGACAAAAACTGTATGGATTTAGATGCTCTTAACAACTGGATTAGTAAAGATAAACTATGGCAAATATAAAGCAGTACATGAGATAATTAGATAAAATGCCTATATTACTTTAAGTGCATATGGAACTTTAGACTAATTGACCATAGTGTGAGGCAAAAAGCCAGTATCAACAAACTTTAAAAATTTGAAATCATTCAGAAGAATATTCTCTGCCACATTGCAATTGAGGTAAAAACAAATAACAAAATAATTAGAATATTTCCAAGTAATTGGAAATTACGCACTATGGTTTAAAATAACCCATTTGTCAAAGAATAATTTGCAAAGAAAGTTATAATATATTTTTAATTAAATAAATGAGAAAAATGACATGTTAGTACACATTGATTGTAGTTAAACTATACTCAGAAGGAAATTCATATTGGAAAAGATGATTGTACAGTACAAACAGGGAACCCTGTTTGTAAACTATGTAATATAATTAATAGCAAAGTTATAGTAAAATTCTTGCATCAATTGCAACAAATATTCCACATTAATGTAAGGTGTTAATAATAAAAGAGGTATATTGGGAATCTTTATTTTCTGCATGTTTTTTGGTAAACTTATAACTTCTTTAATAAAAAAGTGAAAGAAGGCTGAAAAGCAGAAATCTGAATATTCTTCTTTAGAGGCCCTAAAAGAACAGCAAATTAACTGACACCCCCTCCCCCCATGTAGGGGGGAGGAAATTAAAAATGTTAGGGTAGAGAGTAGTCAAAGTATAAGCAAAACAGTCATTGAAATGGCTAAGAAAATGTATAGATTTCAAGTAAAGGAGGTGAGAAATGTAGAGAGAAAGTGGTGGGAGGTATAAATTTTTAAAATTTGAATGGAAAAGGGAGACAAAACTGTTGATGAGAATGTGGATAAAAATGGGACACTCATACTCTGATAGTGCAGGTATAAATGATAGAACCACTTCAAAAAACTCTTTGCAATATTTGCAAAAGATGAACAAACTCACGCCATATGACACATCAATTCCACAACAGATTTGGATCCACTAAGAATTGAACAAACATTGTTCTCCAACTCCGGAAAACGCACCAGAAGCAACAACAGGCAGGTGTGCAGCAGCAGCTGCCAGAGCAGAGGAAGAGGCCTCAGTTGGCCTGGCATAACAGAGGCTGCAGAGGCCCTGCTGTGCAGCCCATTGTTGAGGCCATTGAAATCTGCCTTGTAGACTGGGCAGAGGGTCTGCAGATCAGTGGCTGGCTCTGACCTATTTTCTGACCAGCACCACCATTGCTCTGTTGCTGAAGATCCTCCTCCAATGTCCCTTTAAATTGCTGTACACGCTGTGAAAATTCACTTTCCCTTCCCAAATGCCATGTCACTTCTGTGACTGGATGTATTCTCTCTTCCAAGATGGTGCACTGTGGCCATGATCTGCATGAAGGTCCCCCTCCCCCACCTCACCATCTACCTGTTAGCACTAGTGGCTGCAGGATAAACCTGCAGGATTAAACACTGAGTGGGACATCTAAAAACAAAATGGACCAGGGAAGCAGAGAAGTCAGAGTGATGCAGTGTGAGAGGACCCCTCCTACACTTGCTAACTTTGAAGATGGAGGAATGGGGCCGTAAGCCAAAGAAAGCAAGATTCCTCTAGAAGCTAGAAAAGGCAAGGAACTGCTTTTCCTTTGTTCCTAGAGTTTCCAGAAAGGAATGCAGCACCGACACCCTGATTTTAGCCTCATGAGACCTGTAAGAAATGTAAGATTATAGATTTGTATTGTTTTAAGCCACCGAGTTTGTGGCAATTTGTTTCAGCAGTAATAAAAACCAGGAAAAAAGAATACAAATAAATTTTAAAAGGATAGACCTTGCGTGAAAAGATGTTTGGTGAGAAGGAGATATTTTTAAAAGGAATTACATTAATAGCTAACTTAATTGATTAATTGAAAGATTAGAATATAGAAATCTTGCTGGCCTAAAATTAAGAAATTCATTTTTTTTTAATGTTATAGAGAATGGGCTTTTTTCTCAAGTTATGAAGACTAAAAGAAAATACATGTATCATGTTTCTACATTTTAAGTAAAAGTTATAGTTGATAAAAATATGCCATACATATATGTTCAGTACTTGACGTGGAACACTAGAGCCATTGATAAAGCCAGTGATGCGCCTATAAAATGTGAAAGTTCCTGGAATTCAAGCAAGGTGATATGGATGGAGCAATCATTTTCTGTTTCACAGATGGATTGAGGGCATAACAACCTCACTTCTGCTTCACCGTTCTATAGGAGAGCCTAAAATGTGGTTCTACATTATTATTTTCCCTGCTAGTAATCTAGGGCTGCTCTCCATCTATTTGCCCTGGAACCACATATTCTTTTCTTCCTATCTTTTTATCAGAAAACAGTAAGAGAAGTAAAAATTAATCTATATCAATCAGCTGTTACTATATGCCAGATTATTATGTTGTTCTCATTTCATTCTTTCCAAATTCCAATAGGTAGGCATGTTTTAAAATTCTCACTCTGTTGATGCCAAATTGAGACTTAGAGAAAGTAAGATTCAAAATCACACAGCTATTAATTGATTGAGTCTAAATTTGAAGCTATGTTTATTTTGATTCTAAAGCTCAGGTTCTTTCCACTCTATCAAGTCACCTTGATTTTAATTTACATAGGGCAGCATTTTTCTTGCTGAAAAGGCAGGGTTAAAAATCGCTTTTGCTTAATGACAGTGCTCTGCAAACATATGCCAATGAATTGCACAAGCTCTTTGAAGTCAGAGTAACAAAATTAGAGCCAGACTAAAATATTAAGTCCAAATAAAAAGAAAAATGCCTGGCTTCTTGTTCAAACAACATTTCCCTTAAGTTCTTAGAATAATTTAAAGATAGAGAGTATTTCTGAGTTGTTATCAAGTGGAGCAAAATAAAAGTTGCCTACTTTAATTAAACTATTGCTCATGCCCTTTAATGGAACAGATAAGTGCCTTAAAATTCGGATAAATTTTTTTCATTAGAGAAATTGGGGTTTACAGAAAAATCATGCAGAAAATACAGAATTCTCATTTACCTCCTCTTGCAGACAGTTTCCCATATTGTTAACACTAAGCATTAGTCTAATAACTTTGTTACACTTGATGAAACAATATTATTATAATTAAATATTAACTGTAGACCATAGTTTACATTAGAACTCACTGTTTATGTTATATAGTCATTCGATATGATTTTTGTTTTTTGTGGTTTTTTTTGGAAATTTTAAGTCTAGCAACACATGTAACTTAAAATTTCCGCTTTTAACCACATTCAAATATATAATTCTGTGCTGTTAATTACACAGAAAATGTTATACTTCTGTTACCACTATTCATTATCTAAACTTTCTATCCTCCCAAAGAGAAATTCTGTATCAATTAAGCATTGACCACCCATTCTCTATACCTACTCCAGCCTCTGGTATTCTGTATTCCAGTTTCTGACTATAAATTTATTAATTTTAATTATTTCATACCAAAGAGATCATACATATGAGTCCCTTTGTATCTGAATATCTATCTACTTACATATATATATCTATAAATATATAAAAGATATATATTTTTCCTATATGTGGTGTCTTCAAGGTTCATACAAGTTGTAGCATGTACCAAAACTTTGTTCCTTCTTACAACTAAATATTCCATTGTATATATTTCTGACATTTTGTTTTCCATTCTTCTGTTGATGGACACTTGGTTTGCATCCATCTTTTGACAATTATAAATGAATAATGTTGCTATGAACATGACTGAGCAAATATTTATTTGAGTCCCTGCTTTCACTTCTTTTCAATAGATACTTAGGAGGAGTAGGCATGTCATACAGCAATTCTATACTTTCTAAGGAACCACCAAGCTTTTCCACAGCAGTGGAAACCACCAACAATGAATGAGTGTTCCTATTTCTTTACATCCTCTACAATACTTATTTTCCATTTTTAAAATAGTAGACATTCTAAAGGGTGTGAAATACATCTCATAGTTTTGATTTGCATTTCCCTAATGCCTATTTTAATTTCCAAATAAAAAGAAAAATGCCTAGCTTCTTGTTCAAACAGCATTTCCTTTAAATTCTGACGATCTTTTCATGTGCTTGTTGGCTATTTGTACATCTTCTTTGGAGAAATGTCTATGCAAGTTTTTGCCCATTTTTAAATTAGGTTGTTTGCCTTTTTCTTGTCGAGTTGTAGTAGTTTATATATTCTGGTTATTAAGCCCTGATTAGATAAGTGGTCCCCAAATATTTTCTCCCATTCTGTAGCTTATCTTTTTACTCTCATGAAAAAGTCTTTTGATGTCTAATTTTTTTTTTGATGAAGTCCCATTTGTGTAGTTTTTTTCCTTTCATTGCTTGTCCTGTGAGTGTAAAGTCTAAGAAGCCATTGCCTAACTTAAGGTCCTGAAGTGGTTTCCGCATGGGTTGTTCTAGGAATTTTATATTTTTGGCTTTCATATTTAGGTCTTTGATTTTGAGTTAACTTTGTTTATAGTGTATGGTAGGGGTCCACCTTCATTCTATTCATATGAATATCCAGTTTTCCCAGCACCATTTATTGAAGAGACTTCTTCTATTTAGTGAACTTGGCATTCTTGTCAAGAATCAATTAACCATAGGTATGAGGGTTTCTTTCTGAGCTCTCAATTTGATTCCCTTGGTCTAGATGTCTGACCTGTGCCAGTAGCATGCTGTTTTGATTACTGTGGCTTTATCATAAGTTTTAAAATTGTGACGTGTGTGTCCTTTAACATTGTCTCACTTTTACAAAATGATTTTGGCTATTTGGGGGCCCTTATTGTTCTATAAAAATGTGATGATTGGCTTTATCATTACTGGAAAAAATTGTTGGAATCTTTATTGGGATTGCATTGAATCTGTAAATTGCTTTGAGTAGAATTGACAACTTAACAATACTTAATTTTCCAATCCATGAACATGGAATGTCCTTCCATTAATTTAGGCCTTCTTTGATTTCTTTAAGCAATGTTGTGCAATTTTTTGTTTATAAGTTCTATACATTATTAGATAAATGTGTTCCTAGATACCTGATTCTTTTCATTGCTGTTGTAAATAGAATTTTCTCCAATTTCTTCTTCAGAATGTGTATTACTAGTGTATAGAAACACTATTGATTTCTGTGTGTTGATATTATACTCCACACAACTTTGTTGAATTCAATTATTAGATCCAGCAGTATTATTGTGTGTGTATAGTGTAGTTTTTAAAGTATTTTCTACATACAGGATCATGTCATCTGCAAATAGAGAAAGTTTTACTTCTTCCTTCCAATTCAGTTGCCTTTTATTTCTTTTTCTTGCCTAATTGTTCTGGTTGGAAATTCCAGTAGAATGTTGAATAACAGTGGTGTGATGGTGGGCATTCTTGCCTTTTTTCTGATCTTACAGGGGAAGTTAAAGTCTGAGTATGATTTTAATTGTGCATTTTTCATATATGCCCTTTGATGTTGAGGAAATTTCCTTATATTCCTAGTTGTATAAGTGCTTTTGTCAAGAAGTGGTGCTGTCTCTTTTCGAGTGACTTTTTGTGTCAATTGAGATGATTAGGTTCCCTTCATTCTGTTATTGTGGTTTATGGCATTAATTGATTTTCTTATGTTGAACCACCTGTAAATACTTGGGATAAATGCCACTTGATCACAATGTATGATTCTTTTAATGTGGCTGTTCATTTTAGTTTGCTAGTAATTTATTGAGGATTTTTGTATATAGATTTATAAGTGTTATTAGTCTGTAATCTTCCTTACTGTCCTTATCTAGCTTTGGTATTAGGGTGATATTGGCCTCATAGAATTACAAAGTGTTCTCTCTTTAATTTTTTTGTAAGACTTTCAGCATGATTGAGATTAATTATCCTTGGAATATTTGGTTGGGTAAAATTCACCAGTGAAGTCATTTAGTCCTGGACTTTTTTTGATGATGTTGGGAGGTTTTGATTACTGATTCAATCTTTTTACTTGTCAATGTTCTTTTGAGACTTTTTATTTCTTCTTGATTTGGCATGGGTAGCTTATTTCCAGAAATTTTTTCCTTTTCATATAGGTTATGTAATTTGTTGTGTGCGGTTCATATAATCCTCTTATAATTCTTTTTATTACTGTGGCGTCAGTAGTAATATCCCCATTTTCATTTCTGGTTTTAGTTATCTGTGTCCTCTTCTTTTCATGTTTTATGCCTAGCTAAAGGTTTGTTGATTTTATTGATCTTTTCAAAGACCCAAAATTTTGTTCTATTTATTTTCTCTGTTCTTTTATATTCTTCATTCCATTTATCTCCACTGTAATCTTTATTTCCTTCTTTCTGTTCTCTTCTTTTTGTAGATCTTCCCATTGTGAGGTTAGTTCTCTGAATTGACATCTTTCTTCGTTTTAAATGTAAGCACTTAGAGATATACATATCCCTCTCAGCACTGCCTTGGCTACATACCATAAGTATTGGTATCTTGTGATTTCATTTTATTTGCTTCAAGATAATTCCCTTTTCATTTTGTCTTTGATTCATTTGTTATTTAATAGTATATTGTTTAATTTTCACATTTTTTAATTTTCCATTTCTTTCTCTTTTAATTTCTAGCTAATTCCATTATGGTTAAAGAAGATGCATTGTGTCATTTCAAGATTTTCAAATTTATAGAATGTTGTTTTTCACTTTATATGTGATATATCCTGGAGAATAACACTTGTGCCATAGAGGAGAAAGTGTGTTCTGCATGTGTTGCATAACGAAGAGTTCTATATATGTCTATTAGGCCTAGTTGTTTTATAGTATATCATTGTATTTCCTTATTGATCTTCTGTAGATGCAATATCTATTATTGAACTCTTCTATTATTAATATAGAATCATTGATTTCTCCTTTCAAATCTGTCAATATTTGGTTTAATTTATTTGGGGGCTCTTCTTTTAAGTGAAGAGATATTTATAGTTTCTACGTCTTGTTGTTGTGTTAAACCATTTATCAACGTATAGTGACCAGCATTGTTCCTTGTAATAGTTTTCTATCTGAATTGTGTTTTATATGATTTTAATATATCTACCCAACCTCCCATTTTGTTGCTATTTGCTTAGTACACTTTTTCCATCTTTTCACTTTCAACATATTTGTATCAATTCTTTCAATCTCTGCCTTTGATTGGAGAGTTTAATCCATTTACATTTATAGTAACTACTGATCATGCAAGAATTTCTTCTACTTACTTGCATTTAGTCTTTTTAAGTCATACCATTTTAGTCCCTCAATTATTCTGTCAACCTATATTTTCATGTTTTTTTTTTCAGTATATCACTTTGAGTCCCTTCTCAATTTTTCTGTGAATGTTTTTTACATTTTTTCTTCATGGTTACCATAGGGCTAGAATTTAATTCCTAAATCTAAAAGAATCAAATTTGATTAACTTTGCCATATGTTTCTATACTCCATCACTCCCCTAATTTATTGTACATGGTGTAAATTATATTTTTATACACTATATGTACAAAATCATATCCTTTTTTAATGTATTTGCCTTTTAGAGTGTATAAGAAGTAAAAAATAAAAGTAAAAATAATATCATACAAAAGTACTGGCATTTGTAATTGCTAATATGGTTACCTTTAATGAAAGTCTTTATTTCTCTATGCTTCCTTGATCAATAGTCTGGTGTCCTTTCTTTTCAGTTTGAAGGCCTCCCTCTAGCATTGTTGTAGAGCAGGGCTAGTGGTGATGAACTCCCTCAACTTTTGCTTATCTGGGAATGTCTTAATCTCTTCCTCATTTCTGAAAGGATTCCTGGTTAGCAATTGTTTCCTTTCCACACTTTCAATATTTCATCCCTCTGCCTCTTGTCTGCATGGCTTTCAATGAGTAATTGGCATTTACTCTTATTGGTATTCCCTTGCATATACCCAAATGCTTCTCTCTTGTAGCTTTCACAAATCTCTCCTTATTCTTGGCATTTGCAGTTTGATTAGTTTGTGTTTGGGCATAGTTCTCTGAATTTATCCTGTTCAGCTTTTTTTGGGGGGGTGGGGGGCAGGGATTCTTGAATCTGCATGCTCATGTTATTCATTAAAATTGGAAACTTTTCTGCCAGTATGAGTTTGACTGTCCCTTCTTCCTTTTTTTTTTCTTCTCTGGTACTCCCATAATGCACATGTTGGTTCACTTGTTGTGTACCATAGGTCTTTTAGACTCTGTTTACATTCTTCCATACTTTTTTCTTTCTTTCTGCTTCTCAGCCTGAATCATTTCAATTATCTCGTTTTTGAGTTCAACAATTGTTTTTTCTTCCAATCCCATCTGCCATTGAAAGCCCGTAGTAACTTTTCATTTCAGTTTTTGTGGCCCTCAATCACAATATTCATTTGGTTCCACTTTATAATTTATATCTCTTTATTGAGAGTCTTACATCATACATTCATCTTTATGCTTGATATGCATAGCTTTTCTCTGTATTTTCCTTGATTTTGACTATATCAAGAATATTTTTTTTCCCAGTACGTCAAAACTCCTGCCCTCTCTGTCAGTAGTTTCTGGACTTTCTTTCTTGTTCCTTTGGATGGGTCACCACTTCCTGATTCTTAGTTTGCCTTCCAAACTTTTTCTGCACACTGTACATATTAGTATTTTAGTGTTAACTCTAGGATTTAGTCTCTGAACTTTCTGCTCCTTGAGTCTGAATTCCACTAGTAATATGACAGAGATTTCTTGGAGTGCCAGGAGTTAACAAAAACAAAAACAAAAAAAAAACTATACAAAACTACTTTTCATATGCTTTGAAATTGGCTCTATGTTGGTTGGCATTCCTCTTCCGAATTTAGTATACCAATCAAGAAGATCAGCTCCAGGCAAATGTGAAGTGTAGTGTCTTCTCCCTTTTTTCTGAGAAAACATTTTTTCTTGGGATGATGCTTGCTCATGGCTTTAGTAATTCCCCATTTCTGGCAATTGTTCCTCTACTCCCTATGAAATGGATTTGCTCCCTTTCTTGCCTGCTCTCTTGTATGACTTAAATCAGGTAATCCTTTGTTCTAAGCCACCTTGACTTAATTGTTTCTTTTACTGCTTTAGCTGCCCACAAACTGCTTCTAACAGGAAAGTTTTGGAAGGGCAAGCCAGAGACAAGTTTCCTGGTTCTGTCTTTCATGTTACCACCTGATATCTTGGCATCAACACACTGACATGGCACTTTGTGCGTAGAGCTTACTCTTCTCTCTCTGGAATGGGGCCAGGGACCCATACTGGGAGTATAGGCTGGCTGTATACCATGTTGGGGAGGGTGTACAGAAAGGGCCAGCAAAGACATCAAGAGATTTTCTTACTTTTTTTTTTTAACTATGTTTTCTTGATCCAACAGTCACCCATTTACTGCAACACTTTAACTGTTTCTGAGATTTGAGGAAGATGGCTGTATTAGTTTGCTAATGCTGTCAAAAACAATATACTAGATGCAGAACGGCTTTTAAAAAGGGAATTTCATAAGTTGAAAGTTTACAGTTCTAAGGTCGTAAAAAGATGGCTTGGCTCCAGGAAGGGTGATCTTGGAAGACACATGGTTGGCGTCTGCTAGTCCTTATTCCTGGTTCTGTTGTTTTCAGCTTCTGAGGCCAGTGGTTTCCTCTCTAAGCATCTGTGGGCCTTCATTTAGCTGCTCTGGGACAAAACTCTGAGTTTCAGTTCTTAAATGAGCAGCTGCAAGGGCTGGAGATTTGTTCTGTTAAAGTTTTAGTTATTTCTGAGTCCTTGCTTAGCACCTGGAATATTTCTGTGTTGATCTCCAAATGTTTATATGGGCTTTGTGAGCTCTGAAACAACTATTCTCTCAGCATCTGGATCTTCTCTGAACTCTTCAAAATGTTTCCCCTTTTTAAGGACTCCGGTAAACTAATCAAGACTCACCTGGAATGGGTGGAGTCATATTTCCATCTAATCAAACGGTCACACCCACATTTGGGCACGCCACATTTCTGTGGGTATAATCTAATCAACCATTTCAGTCCTACAATATTAAATCAGTATCAAAAGAAACAGCTGCCTTCACACGATTGTATCAAGATTAAAACATGGCTTCTCTGGGGTACATAATACATTCAAAACAGTACAATGGCTACGCTTTACTTGCTTGTTGTTCAAAGATTATATTAGGGAATGGTATCCTGACACATTTTACTCTGCCACTTTGGTCAGACAGAAGTCAAGATGTCACTTTTGAAATAAAAGCTCATATAAATTTTATGTATCTAGTGACATTAGCGCTTTTTTCCTAATGTGATTCTAAACCCCCATAGCATGGGATATTTCTATTGATTTGCTTTGTCCAGTGATACTGATTACCCCATTTACAAGACCCTATTCTCAATTAAACAAAACCACACACACACACACACACACACACACAATAAAACCCTCCTATATATTAACATAGAACAAAACTCCATAATGTTCTACTATCTTGCTCATGGTTTCATAGAAAGAATCAAGGCTCAGGGTATGTTACTTTCCTCTACCTGGATGTTATAGCCTAAAATATTTGGGATTTGGCCATGAGGGAGCTGGCTACCAATGTTAGGAAATTTAGTCACTCCAGGAATCAATCTGTCTGTGATTTCTGTTGGCCATGCCAGGAGTATCTGGATGACTACTTCTGTACACGGACCCGTGTGGTATTCACAGGAGAAGCTGGAATGTTTCCTGATGTCATTAACTGTTAGTCTTCCTATGAAATCCTCCTAACAAAATCTCTGCCCTAAAACTAAACTGCCAGGGAGTATTTTCTTTTAGGAAGTACTCTTCTAGGATATTCTCATTATTAATTGCAGTAACTGGGGTGCCCCATGGATCCATCTCTTGTAAGAGTAGTTCAGTTGTGCTACTAACATCATGCCTGGTATTGCAGGGTTATCAAAGCAGGGAAGTATAATGTAAATATTGCAAATATTGTTTTTTTCTTTTATTTTTCCGTTAATACTTATTTTTATTTATTAATTATTAGGAAAACTGAATGTAAACAGGAATAAAATACACTGATAATTAAGACATGGGGACTGTATTCAAGATGGTCTCAATAAGAGGTAAAAGAAAGACATGCAGCTATTTAACTTTAATAACAATTAGAGCTGTGGTGTAGAGAGTGCATCATGCCATGAAAATATAAGGCAATGAGCAGAAAACATTTACTTCTTGAGAAAGAAGGAGTGGAATGTTATTGGGGAATGCTACATATAGGATATCATCTTCTAACAAATATGTGCCTGTGCTGTGAAGACTATATTTAATGATTTAATTGCATTATTCTAGTACAAAGAGAAAGCAAACTCAGGTATATGAACTTGTCCTAATTAGGTTTATTCCTATGTATGCTAGGTGTGACACCTTATGTTATACTAAACGTTTAATTTTCACTACCATTCTGTGAACTATGTAAGGTAAAAAATTAACCTTCTTTTTTAAAGGAAGAGACTAACGCTAAGAAAGACTAAATGACTTGCTTAGAGTAAATAGCTATTTTGTAGTATCTCTAATTTCCAGACTTGATAAAGGAAAAAGAAAGGATGAGACAACAGAACATGATAATATTGTCAGGATATAAGAGTTTATGAAATAGATTTAGGAAAATGTATCAACTATTTGGTTCCAGTGTCGAAAACAAACTTTGTCTAACTTAGGAAAAGAAACTAGTTGCTAAAAGGATATTGAAAAGCTTACAAATTCTAAGGATCTAGTTAGTAAAAGATATTGGGGCATCTCCTCGGGGTACCACCAGACCTGAACTTCAACTATTTTAACCTGTGTTAGGACTCTCAAGAGTCACATTTTCAGATATTTTCTTTCTGCCATGTTGTCCTTACTGGGTTTGTGTGCCAGAGACTGAAACTCCCACTGGGACTTCATAAAACAGAGGAAGTATAGTCCCCTAAAGAAATGAAACATGTCATTACCAAAAGGAGGGAAAAACAATTCTGGGCAAACAAAAATGACACACATCCCTACTCCCAAAGAAACCTCCCACAGGATTGTGCACTGATTGCCTTTGGTTCAACAATGGGTCTTGTCGTCTACCCTCTTCTAATTTCAACATTTTTCCATCTTGTTGTTCTGCAATCTGAAGGCTGCATAATAAATGTAGACATCAACGACAAATGTGGGGTAGGATAATAGTCACATGGAAGAGAAAGAAATGATACCGCAAATAGGAAAATACCTATGCTACAGCTGTTATTTGGTCAATTATGCACAAAGCTATAGTTGGTGTTGTTTTTTGGGGGGTTTGTTTCTTTTTACTTTATCATATGGTCCATATTTCTCTAACTTTCAGAAAGTCTTTTATTTAGTCCAGTGTTTTTAGATATAGGCATGATCCAAGGCATGGCCCTATAGTTTATGCCTAAGGAGCATAAATCTTTAAGGTACTGCTTATGTAACACTCTCATAGTCTTCCAATAACTGTATCTACTTGAATTCACAGTAAAGAGAAGTGCATAAGGAATACCTGGATTCAAGCATATTTCTAGCTTCAGTATCTGGGAGCAACTCTACTTTCCTTTAACATTAAGGCCTATCGTCATTCAATACGATAACCCACTTTTTAAAAAAATATTTTTATTGATAAATCTTCACACACATATATTCCATAAAGGGTGTACAATCAATGGCTTACTATATTAACACATAGTTGTGTATTCATCACCATGATCATGTTTTAAAACATTTGCATCATTACAGAAAAAGTAAAAAGAACAAACACCTACCATACCCTTCATGCCTCCCTCTCATTGATCACTAGTATTTCCATCTACCCAATTATTTTACCCTTTGTCCCCCCATTATTATTTATTTTTTATCCATATATTTGTACTCATCTGTCCATACCATGGATAAAAGGAGCAATAGACACAAGGTTTTCACAATCCCATAGTCACAATGTAAATGTTATATCTTTATACAATCGTCTTAAGAATCAAGGCTCCTGGAACACAGCTCAACAGTTTCAGGTACTTCCCTCAAGCCACTCCAATACACCATAAACTAAAAAGGGATATTTATATAATGCATAAGAATAACCTCCAGGATAACTTCTAGGCTCTGAAATCTCTCAACCACTGAAACTTTATTTTGTCTCATTTCTCTCTTCCCCTTTTGGTCAAGAAGCCTTTCTCAATCCCATGATGCCAGGTCCCAGTGAATCTCGGGAGTTCTGTCTCACGTTGTGAGGGAGATTTACACCCCTGGGAATCATGTCCCATGTAGTGGGGAGGACAGTGAGTCCACCTGCCAAGTTGGCTTAGAGAGAGAGGCCATATCTAAACAACAAAAGAGGCATAACTTATATATGTATTTTACAAGTACACAAAGGTAAAAAAATGTATGTTTGGATAAACAGATTGGAATTGGTCCCTCTGGTTGGAGGAAAACTGAATTAGAGCTGAAGGAAGAAAATGTGTAATTGTTGATTTATTTGAATAATTCAAATACATATCTGAGATCCAAAGATTAAAAAAACAGTTGAAAAATAGTTAAATAGCAATGTTAGTGTGCCAATTAAAAATAATAAGCTGAAAAAATAGTTATTATAATGAGAGTCTTGAGAAGGTAGGCAGAAATAAGAGTATATGTTAATAATACAATTATAAAAATGTGTTATCATCAATTGTAATAAATGTTTCACATCAAAGCAAGATGTTAAAAATAAGGTGGTATATAGGAATCCTGTATTTTATGCATGATTGTTTTATAAATGCACAACTTCTCTAATAAAAAAAGTTTAAAAAGAGTATATGCAGTATATGCACATTGGATCCATTGTTCATGGAAGGCAAAGGGATACATTCTGCACTGTAAACATATGGAAAGGTAGAAGATACATGAAGATATGGTCAGATTTTTAGATTTGGAGTCAAAAAGTTGAGAATTCTCAATTCATGGCTTCAAGTTCCTCAACATTAGAGGTGAAGTCATTTGCTAAGGGTGAGGAGACCAGCAGGATATTAAAAATTTAGGAGTGAAAGAGTAGATTCATCAGAAAAAAGGATGATACACACACACAATGAAATGTGCAGAGGTATATTTATCTATCACTTATCATACCTATCTACTCACAAATAAATATGAGACAAAGTATATACGAAGTGTTAACTGAACTTATCTCTGAGTAATTTAATTTGATCTTTAGATTTTATCTTTATTCCTTTCTAAAATAAAATGTGTGACTTTTATAATCAGATTTTTAAGGAAAGAGGCAGGGTTTTACAGAGTCATGGGACTCTACTAATGTGTCACTAGATCCAATAAATAATTCACCTAAGCACTAGAAGCAGGAATAATCAGGTGAGGGTGTTTTGGGGAATACGATTTTCCCAAATTATTCTCCAAAGATTTTGAAAAAAATACCTGGAACAGAATATGCATGTTTTTATAATGCCATGCAGAGTATGTTGTTTTTGGCATTTCTAATGTTTGTCAATTCATTTTGAGATATATTAGTTAATTCTGTGTTCATCGACTTGAATATACATCACAGTTCTCCACTAAAGAAGGTATAGAAGCCCAGAAGGAACAGAGATTTTTCCATGAGTAATATTGCCAGACAATTGCAGTACTGGGATCAAAATTCAGCTACCCTAGATACTGAATTTTGAGCTTAGCTGAATTTGATCCATATGACCTTCTTTGTGCTTCTACTATCCTATGCAGCTTATGTCTGTTTTATATACCATTTCATTGAGAAGGGTCCTTAGACAGATATGATACATAAAATATATGAAAATAAGAAAGATTTGAAGATATTATAATCAATAAAGCTGAAATATGTCCCTTCTGTTTCCAATATTCTGCCTGACCCAAAACGTTCTAAGCCCATTGGAGGGGTAAAATAGTAACAAGTTATCAATTTCTCTGTTTTAAATACACTTTAAACAAAGTAAATTCAAGAAAAGTTTACATCATGTCAAGACAGTCCAGTCTTCCCAAAGTCAGATAGTGACTAATTTTTTGTTTAAGTGCAGTACAGGTGTTATATTACAATGCTAAATATAGTAAAAATTAATGTCAGTCCCAGCACCATTGTTGTCAGGCCTTATCTCTATCTGGTTAAAAGAACTCTTCCAAATCGATCTATCATAATGGTTATATTTCCAATATTATGCTCCCCCCTCAAATTAATTTCACTTAAAGTAAATTCATGGAAAAATCAAATGGTTTTTCAAGTCTCTGGAAAACAAAAGCCAAGTATTTAACTTCCAGGTCCATTTTGTTTCACTGTGAGTTGAAGGAGATGATCCATAGTCAGAGCTATGGAGAGCCCTGTTCATCAGATGGCCTGTACCACTGTGCTTTGCTGGTATTCACCAAAATTCTCTAGCATTGTTACTCAAACTTGGCGTCATCTAGAAGCAGCAGCAAGGTCCAAATCTTATCAGGGTATAATCATAGTAACTGCATTGTCCACACCAGGACACCTTTTGCAAGTGAAAGGGGCACTATAAATAATTTTACCTGGACCTCAAGCATAAACTGGAACTTTCTGATACAAACCAGGATATAAGGTTTGGAACCAAACTCTGTTAAGCTTACCATTTGCATCACCATCTGGCTACAGAACGGCACCAGGTGGATATTAAACATAATATTACAGTCCCCAAACCAGCTTATTTCATCATTTTCCCATCTCTGTCTCTTGTGCCATAATTCTCCTAGCCCCTCTACTTTAGAAAAAATATATATTCTTACTTCTTCCCCTTCCTTGACTAGGCATAACCATTTGTTCATAAGCGCTTTTCCTTTCCCCCCCACAATATCTCGTTAGATGTTCTCTTCACTATTAGAAATCTAGTCTAGATCAAGTAATAACTGAACCTAAACTTCACATCACTCTAATATACTCTAGTATATCTTTGTTTTCCTAAATATCCTCATAATAAGCATAGCTATTTTCTAAGTATATTTAGATAAGTATCATGTTTCGTTGCTGGATGCTTAAGATCTTATATTTTGTCCCACCATCACCACACACACACACACCTACACACAGACACATGTCCCCTGCACACATACACACATCCTGTTCTCACTTAATTACTTAGTATATTGTTTCTGCTGAACTCCATCTTATTACAGCCTTAAAGAATAGGTGCAGCACCTTGCCCGTCTTTTTATGGCATGTGTGCCTGCATGTCCTTCTCATATGCATGCCCAATCAACTTTCTACCTTCTTGCTGTGCTGTGCTCTTGAATTCTTTCTCATGGCACGGTCAAGATTGAGGCTTCTTGGCATCCCAAACAAAATTCTTGAGCAAATAGACCCTTCTGTATAGGAAGAATGCATCCTGGGGCGAACCCACCAAATAGTCCCTATCTGCCTTCAGGTTCTCATTCCTAGATCTTAAAGACACATTTTTTTTTTTTTATTCCTCTTTACCCTGACTCTCAATATCTCTTTGCTTTTGAATGGTGGGGACTTAACATTAGGATTCCTGCCCAGCTCATTTAGAGAGTGCTGCTCTACGGGGTTTGAAATAGTTTGAATGCCTTAGCACAGTCTTGCAATATGTTAATTTTGTGAACTAACATATTCCTGTATGAAAGTGAATCTTGTTTATAGTCATTGCTGCCTACAAGCCTAGATGGATATAGAAAATTGTGGATGGTTTAAGACAGTGAATTTTGTTTGTAGTCATTGCTGTCTATAAGAAAGCTGTGAGAGAATGAATTTTGTTAAAATAGTGTAGATTGTTGATCTGCTCTTAATGAAAGGTTATAAAGTTTTTCTTAACCACCTGAGCCCTGCCTGTAGAAGACAAAGATTTTAGATCATAAAATGTCCTTCTTGATGTTTATGTTGACCTTTTCATCCTTTATTTCAAAAGACAAGTATCACCACTCTAAAAGGAAAACTGTTACAAAGGATTTATTCTTTCACCTTGTAAAAGTGAGGCATTAAAATAATTCAACATATTACATAGAAAGTGTTTGGGAAGTATTAAATAATTAAAGGAGAGTTTCTATCCTTTTGTTAGCTAAATTTGCATGGATAAATATTATTCATATATTTAGAGATTGTATAAAATTCCTGAAAACTTCACAGTGTTCTCAGTGTCCTGTATGATGTTAGACAACAGTATGATGTTGTTATTCTTAAAAAAAAAAAGTTACAGATCATAAAAAGAACCAAAATTAATTGTCAGTTACACTACTTTGCTCTAAGGCTTCTCTAAAAGTACATGTGGTCACCTGTAAGTCAGAACTTCATCATCAATAAAAAGATAAAACTTCTGCTATAGTTTTTAGTCTATGACCCCCATGTAAGTCTGTCAAATGTTTTTATTTCTGAAAGTACCTTCATTGACCAGTGGACAAGAAGAGCAGAATTTGCAAGAGTCAGACAAACTGGAGTGAAACTGAAGCTCTGCCCCCAGGCACTTCACCTCAAAAAAAGCAGAACTAAACGCCCTCACCTGAGCTCTAGAACTAGGAAAAGGAAAGCGCCAAATCTCTACACCAATTCCAAATATATCTTACTAGTCCTGCATTTTCACAGAGCAGTGTGGAAAGAGCGAGGCTTTCTCACAAATGGTAGAACCCCAATTAAGTACTGCCAAGAGATACTTAATACTTTACTGCATGCTCTTACTAATAGAAATAGCTGTAATCCATTGCCCCGGCCACCAAAGAAATAACACTAATATCTCCCAAGAGAATAACTGGGTTGATAGGACAGTTATAGTTGCCGCCTGATCACTTAAACCCCTTCTAAGTCTCATTCATGCTTCCCTTAGCACATTCTCCCTCTTATTTCTCAAAGGGAAATAAGAGTAGAAATGAGTTGCTCAGCTAGGATCCACTCTTGAACCTGAAGGATGATTGTCCCCTCCCCTTTTTCCCAGTCTCTTTTAGCTAATGCCTCTTCTATACCACTCACTTTTATCCTCTTCTTGCTATTAACCACCCGTGTATTTTTAAGCTACTCACCAAGTTTATTCCTTCCTGACTAGAAGACTTTCACACCAAGCTAGCGCTAATGTGAGGATGTTCAGCCTTTCCAAGTGCCCCTCCAGGTTCCTCCTTCCTCAACCTAAATGAGATAGGCAGAAACTTCTACCTCCTGTCAGGTAGGACTTATGCCCCTGACAAGCAGCAAGCAACAACGGAAGACAGACCCTCATCCCTCAGCAACCCTGGAAGTTGGGGCAGGTGAGGATAGGGAACTGAGAGGGGAGTGAAAATGCTGTGAAGGTGCCCTTGAGCAAGGATGGTTCATCAAGGCCAGGGAGGGCTTATTCTGCACAGAATACTTGCCTGGGGCTAATCACCTAAGCAAAACACCTGAAGGCATCCCACCCACCCCAAAGCACTATCTCCCACCAGGCACTGCCATAGAGAGAAAGGAGGGTAGGAGAAAGAACCCTGAACAAGGAGGGGGGTAGGGGAGTAAATAGAGCTTAGAAATTAAAGCAGATTGTGCCATAGTGCCAGGGTCTCTCAGCTCTCCTGCTCTAAAAAAAAAATAGGTGACAGATATTGGCAAAAGCACAGACTCTGACATAATTCTCTCCTTATCCTGCAAAGCACAACTTATTTTTGCCTTAGTTTCCTCATTCGTTATCAGGGTTTCTCAACCCAGGCACTATTGACATTGTGACCAGACACTTCTTTGTCGTGAGAGGCTTTCCTGCCCATTGTAGACTGTGAAACAGCATCCCCAACCTCATCCACTCGATGTCAGCAGCACCCCCCAACTTGCGGCAAACAAAAGTGCTAGCACACATTACCAAATATCCCCTGAGGGGCAAAAAATCATCCCTATTTGAGATTTCTGAATTAGGAAAAGCTAATACTAGTGCTCATTTTAGCTGATTCTTCTGAGAACTGCAGATTAGCATAGGAAACACGCTTAGCACAGTTATTAGAACACGGTAAGCATTGTCCAAATGCCAGCATTTCAGCCTTCAAGAGTCCACACCTTCCTCAACGTCCCAAGGTTTGAAACTTTGAACTACTTTGCAACAATTTGCTCCTTTCTACTGCAGTATATTTTGAAGCTAAGATTCTCTTTCTTGTCAACACCACCTTTTTTCTCAGCAATCATGCATTTACTCTTTCTCCTCCATATTTCCTTTTTTTTTCTTTATTAGAGAAGTTGTGGGCTTATAGAACAGTCATGCATAAAATACAAGATTCCCATCTACACATATGGATTTCTCTCCCTATTTTCTTTTACTTTTTGGAAGCCACATGCCTATACCCTCTTTGTTTTCGTCTATATCCTATGTAGCTTATTGTGCCCTAGAAAAATCCAGCCAGATTTTCAGGGGAAGATTGAGAAACTTACATAGATCAGAGGAGACTGGGAAGATATGCAATATGGTACCCAGATTGGGTACTGGAACAGAAGAGGACATCAGTGAAAAACTGGTGAAACCCAAATAAAGTCTGGAGTTTGCTTAATAGTAATATAACAATGTCAGTTTCCTAGTTTTGATGAATGTATAGGAACTGCATATACTATCTTTGCAACTTTTCCGTGAATCTAAAATTATTTCAAAATAAAAAAGTTTATTTTTAAAAGACAAAAAGGATTTTACTAGTTTTAATCAAATCACCCTTTTTTTTCCTATTGGTAAGTATGACAATCTGTTTAAATTTAAGATGAAAAATGCTACAACATCTCTTTTTGTATATGATTTCTTTTACCTTAATTCTCCCTCAACTACCTCCAGGGTCATTGTTGCACTTATTTATTATGGTATTTATTAACAATGCAACTATACCCCTATTCCACTAGAAACATAGAATCTGTACATAAGATATTAAATTTAAATTGCATAATCAAATTTAGTATTTCACAATGTGTTTTTTTTAGTAATTTTGGACAATCCATAATTGATCTTTATTTTAATTCCCTTCTATTTCTGATAGAACTGATTATTATTTTCTGTTCCAAAAAATTAAAATAACTAGTAAATAGGTTTAGGAAATGTTCAGTATTAAAACTAAAATTTACAAAGTAGATTGTTATTTGATGAATTTATTTCTCAACTCAATTTACTGGCTATGAAAATTCTAAAGATGCTTTCATTGTGTTTGATTATACTTTCTTTAAGAAGAAAAGCTTAAATAGAATTATATTAGCTTAGGACAATTTCTGTTTTATCTCTTTTTTGTGGCAGAACAAATATAAAATCTGTTCTATAGTATCTTCAATGCACTTCATTATGCATCTACTTTTCATTAGGTCCTTGAAGGGAAATCAAGTCTCACTTTTAGAATTTCCAAAGCCTTTGAGTATGTACACTCACTTAGAGTATTCCTCTATCTATTCTTCACTCTAATAAAGGAATCATACCTCCAACAACCTCCAGAGAAAGAGGTTGAGAACTTCTCTTTATAATTCACATCTCTTTCCTTCAGATCTGGTGCATACCAAATAACCTTCTAAGAACCTGATTTTTTCCAGGACTTAAACCAAAAGGGGAAAAGACGTCAAATCGACCTTAATGCTAGGGCATATCTTTTGCAAATGGGATGCCAAAGAGCCATAGGAAGTTCAGAGTGAGGCCACAGAAATTTCCTTAAAAAATTAGAAACATTATAAGGGCATTTAAAAAAAAGTCTGATGCACATTTCATTTCCAAATGCCTGTTTCTGTCATTTTCCATGTTTAAGTTAGAATCTGCTTCCTTTACACAGCCTGTCCCATTAGACCTGAGAACTTTTTCGTATTTGTCTTTTCTCATGGCCAATGTGATCCTCCAGATTTTCAGTGTACCTTATACTGCATGTCTCTTTGGAAGTATTGACCAGTTTGATCTTTAATATTACTTGGAGCTGAGTCTTAATTTTTGCTTATAGTAGACTATGTCTTTGTACAGGTTTCCTAACATCTTTGAGTCTATTTCAATATCTACCAAATAGGAAGAATGATGGTTACTATTTAATTATTTTACCTAAGTGATACTAATGTCTGGAACAGATGATATGCTCATTAATTGGAAGTTATTTTATTTTACTATGATGTAGTTTGTGTTTAAATTACACAAACATAGCCTTGCCCATGCAGGCACACCCAAGGTAAGGGAGAAGTGTGCCAGGTCCTGGGAAATTTATTAGTGGCATGTTTAAGTATGCAGTATACATAAGCTACACCAAAATGCATCCTTATTTTATGTTTTTGAACTGTCTTCAGATCTAAGGGAGGAACCTGGAAAGAATGAACTTGGATATACAGGGTTTATGCACTTGTAACTTTATGATCTCAGCTTGGCTCTAGGTTTGTTAATTACATAAATATTGATCATGACTGAATTTTTAAACTGTAAATTTGACTTCACTAATAGAAAATGAAAGAATTTATTCATAAACAGGAATGAGGCGCTTATTATAAGGAAAGTGTTCCACCCTCTTGGATTGAGGTAAAGAAAAAGCTCAGTGAAATTATTATAATTCCAAAAGCAAAGGGAAAACAAAGACATTTTCTTAGAAGTATCTAAGATTGGAATACTGTGCCTCTAAGGCATGTTTGTTCAGAAAATGTAGTAGAAACTAGAATTGAAAAACTTGCGTCAGCCTTACCACCAAAAGAAGAGAAATTAGAAAATAAAAGCAAAATGCAAAGGACTGATTCAGTCAGAGGAAAAGATGGGTTTCCTTAGAAGAATGAGTGAAATGTCAGCCTCTTACCACACGTAAATGAAATGAATCAGGTGCATGAGAAAAGGGATAGATAGAGCAGGGACAACTTACATATTATTAGACCACTTATGGTGAAAAGAGTGCAAATGAATAAAACAGAGGGAGAGAGGCAAATTCTCACAGAGCAAACTGATATTACTTCACCAAAAGTAGCCAGGTCCAGAAATCTACTGAGAAGCACAGTGACAATGCCACAAGTTGTCCACAGTAAGAGTAATTAGAAAGCTATCCCTTGAATAGTAAGACCAATGGTTATAGAAATTCTGCATGGATTTGAAAGGTGAAGCATAGAAGGTCATCACAGAAAACTCACAACACTATAGAGGAAGGCTTTCTCCATTACCAATGCATCTACAATATTTCCTGTCTCCTGAGGGAATATGCCCCCCAAATTTATGGAATTTTGACCCTAAGAGAAATCTTAGCAAAGAGGAAGCATATCATAAAAAGCCAGGCAGGGTGATAATAGAAGGGGTGCAAGACTGAGTTGGATGTTGTTCCAATGAGAGAGTACCTCCTCCTGGGTAGAATTATTTAACTCAGGGAACTGAAGTTGGACAAGATTTAAGGGAAAAATAAATGCTTTCGGTAGACTCAGAACTTTATATCTCACCACAGGAGACCATGGAAAGAAAAATCTAGTACAGTATGTTAGAAAGATGAATGTCTGGATGAAAAATCAAAGGGAAAGAAAATATGTCACTGAAATCCATCAAGCAGTGCTGGGTTTACATGCAGTAGAAAGAAAATGACCCAATTTTAAAAACATTAAACAGTTAGAAACTCAAGTGAGCCTTGTTGAAAGGACAGTACTGCAAAAAATATATATTTGATGGCAAAATACATTGTTTAAAACACTGTTCACAATACAGTAAGTGTAATTAACAAAGCTGTGCATGAGTCTGGTTGAAAGAGGAAGGCCAGTGTTGTACATGTGCTACTAAAGGAAACGTAGAGGATGAAAACTTGGACTGTATAATCTAGCAAAACCTAGAGTGGATGATGACAGTGGTTGATTGTAAAAATATAAGAAAGTCCTTATATGAACTAGAACAGATGTATGTCACTATTACAAGGTGTTAATGCGGTGGTCCATGGGAAAAATACAGGTAACGCACGCTAAGGCCTATAGTTAGTAGTAACACTGTAATATTCTTTTGTTAATTGTAACAAAGGCATTATTCCAAAGTTAAATGTCAATAATAGGGATATGGGATTTTTTTTTCAGAAGAAATGTGAATGTTCTTATGTTGACTCTGGTGGGAAGTACCTAACTATGTGATTATACTAAGAGCCATTGGTTGTATATTTAGGATAGATTATATAGTGTATGAATAAAATTGTTTAAAAAGTGCTGTTCAAAGACAGGGCATTCCATATTTCAAGGGTAATAAAGTTTTGAGCAGAGAGTTGGGCCCTGTTCCAGTTTGCTAGCTGCCAGAATGCAATATACCAGAAACAGAATGGCTTTTAAAAGGGGAATTTATTACAGTCTCAGTCCAAATTAAAACGAGTTTATAAAAATGTCCAAATTAAGACACCAACAAGAGGTTACCTTCACTCAAGAGAGGCCAGTGAAGTTCAGGGCTTCTCTCTCAACTGGAAAGGCACATGGTGAACATGGCAATCTCTAGCTAGCTTCCATTTCAGGCTTCTTGCTTCATGAAGCTCCCCAGGGGCATTCTCCTTCTTCATCTCCAAAGGTCGCTGGATGGTGGACTCTCTGCTTCACACCTCTTTGAAAAATGCTTGCTTCTTTTAAAGAATTCCAGCAAACTAATCAAGACCCACCTTGTATTAACTAGGGTCCTTTAGAGAAACAGAATCAGCAGGAAATATCTGTAGATATAAAATTTATAAAAGTGTCTCACGTAACTGTGGGAATGTAGTCCAAAATCCGTAGGGCAGGCTGTGAAGATGACAGCTCCGATGAAGGGTCTGGACAAACCACAGGAGAGGCTCGCCAGCCAAAGCAAGAAGACAGCCTGTCTCTTCTGAAGCCTCCTTAAAAGCCTTCCAGTGATTAGATTAAGCATCACTCGCTGTGGAAGACACTCCCCTGGGCTGATTACAAATGCAATCAGTTGTGGATGCAGCCAATGAGATCATGATTTAATTTTATGAAATGTCCTCAAAGTAACAGACAGGCCAGCACTTGCCCAACCAGACAAATGGGCACCATCATATGGCTGAGTTGATGCATGAACCTGACCATGACACACCTGGAAGGGGTAGAGTCACTTCTCCCTCTAATGAAAGGTTAGTATCCATAATTGGGTGAGTCACATCTCCATAGATATAACCTAATCAGGTTTCCAACCTACAGACTAAATGGGGACTGAAAGAAACGGCCCTTCCCACAAGACTGGATCAGGATTAAAAACGGCTTTCCTAGGGCACATAATCCTTTCACACAAGCACAAGCCCTTATTAGGCCTCTAGGCCCACAGGTTTCATTAACATCCACAGCAGCTACAGCTCAAACATCTGCAAATTTTTTCAGTTGAAACAAATGTCGGGTCGAGGGAGAAAACAGTCTTAGAAGCCAGGCTTCATCAGCCTTAGCAATTTCAAAGCAAGAAATAACAGATGTCTCCGGTGGGCCCAGAAGTGAATATGCCTGTTTGCCAGAGTAGAGCAGTGGTTTGCAGACTTGGGTATATATTGAAATTACATAGAGAGCTAGTAAAAGTCCCAATGCCAATTGCACTGTAGCCCCTCTCTCAGATAGGGACCGTCTCTCAGGGAGGGACCCTCATCTGTAGTGGTAATGAAAATACAATGCCAATATTTAGAACCTCTGCAGTTGAAGCCACAAACGATTAGATCAAAGTCAACCTCAGCGTAGCACTGTATGGCATAAAATGTGTGCCCAGGTGAAATAGACATTAAGGAGTTTTATATACAAAGGATAGGAAAGAGGGAACTTCTTTAAAAACCTAGTGACTGGAGCGAATTTCTAAGCTTTGCTAGAAGGGGATGGGGTCTCAAATGCCATTCTCTGAGAGAGCGAAGACAGTATACATAGGGTGCTTTACTCCCCAGTGCAGGTACCAAAATTTGGCCCTTCTCTGGGAGATGTCTCCCAGTGGAGTTTAAATTCACAGATCATGAATCTCCGACAACAGACATAAGCTAGCATCCAAGGCTAAAACCAATATGTTTTCCATCTACACTTGTTCACATAGCTCTCAACTTCTGCTGTGATCCTTTTGAATACTAAGTGCTATATTCCAGAAAGATAATTTAACAGAGATAACTGCTCTTAAGCTTCGTACTAGCATCTTTTAAAATTTGTGGCAATGAGATTAGTACATGAATAACACTGCATTTTTTTTCACTTTTGAATTGCTTAAAAAGTGAGACAAATCAGAAATTTGGTGTTAAACTAACAAAACATCTGATTTCTGGAAGAACTACATGCAATCCACAGAGAAACAGACCTGAATGTAACTACAAATAAAAAGTTGCAGAGTTTATTAGTCCGAGTTCTCCAGGAAAGCCAAACCAATTGTAATACAACACACATGCACACACACATATATATATACCCCCACGTAGTATATTTACATGTAAATATATATATAATATATATGATAAATGCATTATGCAAATCTTATGAAATTTATTATAGGAATTGGCTCCCACAACTGTGGGGATAGACAAATCTGAATTCCCTAGGGCAGGCTGCAAGCTGGGAACTCCAATGAAGGTGTTGGTGAATTTCCTAGGAGCAGCCGGCCAGCTGGAGAAGAGATGGAAATCTCCTTTCTGACTGCTGAAATCCTCAGTTCTCCATTTAAGGCCCTCAACTGATTGGATGAGACTTCTTTCATTGTTGAAGGCAATCTCCTTAGTTGATTGTAGATATAATCGACCTGAGATGTAATCAACTTCTTGATGATTTAAATCCATGAAATATTTTCACAGTAACAATCAGATTTGTGCTTACATGACTAAACAACTGGACACCAAAACCTTGCCAAGAGGACACATGAACTTACTCAACCCATGGAGTATGAATTTTGGATTTAAGTTCTGTGCATTTTATCTCAAAAGAGCAAAATAATTTGGTTTTGCATTTAAATTCCTTTGACAATGACTTGCAAAAACATTAATTTGAGGACTTTAATTCCTTCTAATAAAATTTATAGCAGTAGAAATTTATAAGAAAATGCATTACAATTATCTGCTGTTGGCATTTATTTTTAGAGTTTTCTGTTAATTTATTCTATCTTGTGGCTCTGATAGGCTAGTTAGACAGTGTTAGAAAGAACTTGGCATGGAAGATAGACTACTTAACTGGTTTTTCTGCCTTGGTTAGAGCCTAGAGGTTGACTTAATGCATATAAGAGGATATTTACTTCCTTCTAATGGCTACACATGAAATATGAGTGAATTGACACCAGGTGAATGATGGTAACTGAGCTATGATCCTCTGGGAAAAAAAAAGATAAACTTTTCATGTGTGATTATTTTGGAGACAGAGGTTTTATCAAATTTCCTTTTTTACTTATGGCCAAAAAACAAACCCATAAAAATGAAAACTAAAAAATAATATAAGCCTATACAAACTATTTAATTTCATCAAACATCAGGCAAATACAAAATAAAATTATAATACAATGTTCACTTGCAATTAAGATAGAATAACAAGGCATCATATTTACCCTTATACCAGAAATAATAAAAGAAAAAAAAACTGGAAAAAGGGAGAGTGATGGAAATGGAATTGCAAAGGGCATAAGGAAATTTTGGGCAGTTCACATTTTTTATTGTGGTGATGATTTCTTGGTGTATACACATGTCAAAATTTACCAAACAGTATATTTTATGTATAGGTATGTCAGATATAGCATAATAAAACTGTTAAGCTCTTTCTGACACACACACATGCACTATGTAATATCACAACATACCCAGAGAATGGTTAAAATGAAAAAAATCAGATCATATCCACTGTTCTTAGGAATTTGGAAGAACAAGAACTTTCAGTCACTACCGATTTGTATAATTTGATAAAAATACTTTGGAAAACTTATCAGCTAAAGTTTTGCTTATTTTATGGACCATGAAATTCTACTTTCTATATTCAAAAGAAATTTATACATATGTTCACCAAAAGACATGTTCTAGAGCATTCATAGTGTCATTCTTCATGATATCCTCTAACTAGAAATAAATTATTGGTGGGGTATTCTCATAAAAGACTAATATATGGAAATGCAACTAAATACACTATAGCTACACATCAAATACATGGTTCCCACCATGCACAATGTTGAGGAAAAGAAACCAGACTCAAATTAGAACATGCCTTTTGAATCCATTAATATAAACTATTAAGGTAGGAAAATAAAACCTATGCTTTTACAAATGAGGACAGTAATTACCCTTGTAGGTAAATGTGAGCACAATGGGGACTTCTAGGTTGTTGACAGTGTTTCTCTTTCTCTGGATGATGTCAGCATGGATGTGCTCACTGTGTGAAAATTCATCCAGCACTATACTTATGGTATGTGACTTTTTCTATGTGTATATTATACTTCAAAGATGTTACAAAAAAGCGGTAAGAGTTTTAAGGAAAATACTCTCCAAACCAGTGGGCACTACAATTTCTAATTTCTACCATCATCAAAGAATGGCAAATTTCAAAAGGGTCTGTCAAGTTTCAAATTCTATTATTTTCTTATAGTAGGGAAGTGAAGATATAGGACTGTATCTTGATTTTTCCTATGATATCTGCTGAAAAGCACTCTATTCAGTATGTATGTGTGGGGGCAAATATCAGGCATTCTGAAATTAGCTATAATGAGAAAGCCCTTTTCAAGTGGCACAGAGAAAAATCTGTAAGTCAGTAAGTAAGTCAGGTATAGTAAATCAAGCAGCGGGCTGTCATCAGAAATTGTAGTTTTCTGAAACTCCTAAATTCACAGATCAGAAAGGATTTAAGAAATTCTAAGAACTAGCTAGTTTTGCATTTTTCTTTCTAATCATGAAGAGCTAAAACTGTGAAGTTCCATCACATCTATTTCAATTAGTGAGTGTAAATATATTTAGATATATATTATAAATGTTTACACAGACACACATATAATTTCTAATATAAGGTAACATATAATAATATATAATGCATATTGTATATTGTATTTTACATCATTTTGTAATTGATAATAAATAAATAAATAGGAAAGATGATTCTGGCCATTATTCTATACACTGAAATGAATGGGAAATGGAAGTCTAGAACTCCAATGGCAACCCCCACCCACATCTGACTCAGTTTCCACAAAGCCACTCAGAGTTGACTACCTCGTTTTGCTCCGTGTCTAAAGATAAGTCCCTTAATTGCAAGCCTTCTCCATGATCTAGGACTCAAGCAAAGAAAAAAAACAATCTTTTAAAATACTGTTTACTGAAACATTTAAAACACACAACAGTGGAGCTCTAGGATGAACTCTGTGCACCATTTACCCAGTTTCAACAAGCATGATCTCATGGTCCCTCTTGTCTCATCTACAGCTACACTCACTCATAAAGCCTACATTAATTTAAGGCAAATCCCAGAATTCTTATCACTGATTTATAATATCTGACTATGTATGTCTAAAGAATAAAGACTTTTTTTTTTGCTTTTCTTATTATAATCTTGCACACTTTTAAATTAGGTACTTTGCATCAAGATTAATGCATTCATGCAATCTGACAATTGTATGCACTTTGGAAACAATACCCCAATCAAGATATGGAGCCTCACCATTATCTTAAAAGGTCCAGTCTATTCTCTTCCCTGCCCCATAAAGGCTACCAGTCATTTTTCTCTCTGATCTTCATTTCAGATCACCTCTGCTGTCTTGTCCTCTATTTCACTAATTCTTTCTTTGGCAGTATTTATTCTTATGTAAAAACAATCCAATGTATTTTCTTTTAATTATGGATACTTTATTTTCCACATCTAGTATTTCCCTTTTATTTTTGAAGTTTTCATTTCTTTTACAATGCCATATTTGTTCATTCATTCAGCACATTTATAATAATAATGTTAAAGTTCATGTCACCCATTTCCAGTGTATAGGTCATCTGTGGGTTAGTCTTATGTGGATATTAACTCCTGAATATAAATTCTATTTACTGGTTTGTTTGTTTGTTTGTTTGCAAGTCTTGCATTTTTTATTGCATAGTGTTCATTATCTATAGACAAATAGTGGAGATTAAGGAATAGTGATGCTTCTTTTATTATTCTGCAATAGCCAAGGCTCTTTCCAACATCGTTTTCTAACATGAAGAGATTTCACCAAACTTGTGGCTGAGCCATAGCATTACAAAAATTAAGCCCAACCACCTACTTCCTGTACTTTCACTGCCTTCCCCACCAAAACTGCCCCTACTGCCAAGAAGGAGCTGATATTTTCTACCAGCATTTGAGCCTGCAGCCAGGAAAGGGTGGGCTGAGGCTGAGTGGTTTGGTTAAGTGGTTCCAAACACCTGAAGAATAAATGAGACTGCCCAGGTTCTTTCCGTTTCTCTGTCCCACTTTCACTTTCTTTTTCCCATAAAAGTTGGAGAAAAGGAAAATCAGGGAGCATAGTTATGTCAAGCAAATTGTTACTTTATTTACAGATTTTCCAGACCCAATCCATTCCACCTGTTCCTACTGTTGTCAGTTGCTCACCTGGCTTCTTCTCAACCCGCCGAAGTTCTAGGTCTTTGGCAGGCCTTCTCCAACATTCATGTACACTAAGACAAATTTCATCCCAGAAACTGCTGCAGGTCACTGCTCAATTATTCAGGGCTCCACTCTCTGGATATCAGTTCAACAAGACTTTGTTGCATCAAGCTTTTCTTCAATAGTTGCATAAATGTGTGTTATGTTTACATGATTGGCATTTTGCTGGTATTACCACAAGAGTGAAAGCCTTCCATATCTTCTCAAATCCTAAACCAGAAGGGGAAATCCTCCTATGATCTATTTTAGCGCTAAAAGGAGAAAATCAACATTACTGGACTCACTTGGAATTGGTAGGAAGATAGATCTGACATAATTATCCCCTCACAGCAAGTTGTCCCAACCTCAACACTGCTGTAATTTGGGGCTAGATAATTATTCAGGGGGCAACTATCCTATTCTTTGTAGTATGCTTAGTATCATCCCTGGCCTTTATCCATTAGATGCCAGGAACAAGCTATCTCTCCCCACTCATTGTGATAACCAAAATGACTCCAGACATGGCCAATGTCTGCCCTCCTTGGGGGTGGGGGAACAAAATCATTTCCTGTTTCTTTAACGAGCTAACTTTAGGCCATAATCTCTCCCTTTGCCTGTCTATAGCTCAGTTTCCTTATGCAGTTTGGTTTTGTTTTGAAATTTTGCAGCCTTTCTTTTTATGCAGGTGCTAACCAAGAGATCTTCTGAAAGTTATAGACTTTCTTACTCTGCTTTCCAGCATGAGCAGTCTTGGTATATAACTAGCAATTCCTTTCTAAATTATTTCCTTTGTATGTGATTTGCCAAAAGGTGCAATGTACGTGACATTGTAAGTCAGAATGGGGAAAATAGTTGTAGCTCATTTGCAAGCCTGATTTTCATTTTAAATGGCCTATGCGTTTGTTGGTAAAAGGAACAGATTTCAAAATGTCAACAAGACATCTCAGCTTTAAAACATTAATTTAAAATGATGTCCTTAAACCAGGCCACAGGGCAGAGTTAGAAAACATTGCAGCATTTCCACCCAAATAAATGCCCAAGTGTACAGAGAACATCCGCAGAATGTCTGCACAACCTGGCAAAGGAGGCAGGCTGAGATCACCCCATACAGCATATGTGTGGAAGCCTGTAGTCATAAGGATGTTCCCAGCGACAGGAATCAGAAAAAGTGCTTTGGCCAAAGGAGTCCCAAATGTCCATCTTGTCCCTGGCATAGAATTTGTTTTTCAGATGCCAAAACACATGGAGGATGGATTCCTTTCGTTCGGAATCCATCTGCCATCCTTTACTATCTCCAATTTTTTATTATAAGGACAGATTTATATTGTAGCATTATCCATTTTCATTCCAACACCAGACTAAGCAATCTGGTGTCAAAACAAGGTCACTCTAGACTATTGCTAGAGGCAGCTTTCATTTATGGTAGAATAAAAGAAAAAGCACAGATGCTGTGGCTTAAGTGTGGAGAGGCACTAGTTAAAAACTGTAAGTACTTGAGGAGGAACATACTTTTACTGCTTTCTGAAAACAAAATTCTTGATAAAGAGACAAATGCTTTTCTTAGGCAAATGTCACTTGGATCTCAAGCTATTATGGGATATTTTGTTCATCCTACACTTTTATTTTCCTCCTAATTTTTTTCTTTGACTGCTATGAGGGTACTTGGGACTTCTTATCAGTTGAGTCAATCAAGCTCTGTCATGGCAAGTCAATCAAACTCTGTCATGGCGAAAAGAAAACTCTTAATGCCCAATCATTATCAAGGGGGTGGTTTATTCTCATAATAAATGTTTCAGATGTTTAATCCTGAAGAGGTACTTCAACGGCAATTTCAACCATGCAATTGGTTTCATTTGGTATAAAACGACTATTTAAGCTCTCAGGTCAAAAGCAGTATTGGGAAATGAACATGCTTTAACGTAATTTCTTCTTCTTGAAGTGGAGGGAGGAACGATTTAACGCTGATTTCCAGGGTACACATATGCTAGTTGAAATTGTAAAAAGTGAAATTGAGACTTTTCACCGGAAGTAAAATTGTTTGGAGCAGATTTGATTCTGTAGTAATAGTAATAGTAACAGCTGTAGATGATTAAGCAGATGGTCTTTCTCTTTCATAGTCCAGAATTCCAGAATTGGAAGTGTCTCATATCCAGAGTAACTTCAACAGGCTCCTATGACCACGTCTACCCCATACCAGCATATACTCTGCCTTCTTCGATATTACTGTAGATAAAATCTCTAGGCTCCTCTTTAAGGACAGACTTTAGTTTCACATTAGATTCCACTTTTCTTGTTTATTCAAAAACAACATGCCAACAATTCTCTATTCTTTGTGCTGTATCATCAATTTTCATTCCTGAATGGTTCCCATTAGCATATGAACTTGCTACTATTTCTCCCATAGTCAAATAAATAAAATAATTTCTCCTTTGATCCTTTTCTTTAAACAGGTACCCATCCATTTCTCTATTCACTTTTGCAGCAGAACTCCCTGAAAGTGTTATCTATATTCATTCTCTCCAATTTCTCTCCTCCCATTCTCTCCTAAATCTTCTTTAATCAGACTTTTGTTCCCACAGTTATATTAAAACTGTTTTTGTAAAGGTCACAATGGCTTCCAATGTTCAATCTTCAGGCGTCATATTACTTAACCTATTAACAACATTTGACTTAGAAGATCATGTTCTCTTTGATGCACTTCTTCACTTGGCGTCCAAGATAGCACACTCTTTATGTTTTGTTCTTATGTCATTAGTCACTCAGGCTTAGTTTCTGATGTAGATTGCAATAATTACCTCAGTTATTCACATCCTCCATGTGCATATCTTTGCCAGAACACTTTATGATGATTTTCCCCTAAAAGCGTAGCTTATTTCCCTTTGAATCTGTGTTAAAATGTGCGACTTGCTTTGGCCACTGCCATGAGCAGCACATGTCTTGCTAGCCAGACGGTCCTGAAGGATAAAAGCCATGTGGAATGACTTATCTCAGATAAGCTGGCCCAGCTCAGCCCAGCCGAAAACAAAGCTTCCAACCAACCTGCAGACACAGAAGCCAGCCCAGTCAAGGGGAACTGAGCCCAGCCTAGAGCAGCTAACGCTCAGGCAACCCACACGCTTACGAGCCAAACAAATATTTATTGCATGCCACTGAGATTTTTGGGTTGTCATGCAGCATTATTATGGCCACAGCTAACAGATAGAGTCTCCTCTGCTTGTTTCTTCTGTTCTGCGTGACTTAGTAGTAGAGCCACCCAGAACTCAGTCTTTGATCCTCTTCCTAGCAGGTAATAATTCAGAACATCATTTTTCACCCTTTATTTAAAAGCGGTGTGGCACAGAATGGTGTGACAAACACTAATTCAGGAATTAGAGATCTGGATTCTAGATCTGGTATAAAATAATGACAATGAAACAGGCTCTGTAATTAGACATTTAGGACCTGCATCAGAGTTTTATGATCCCAGTTGTGTTACCTGGGGAAAAATTACTTTAAAAGTCTTTATGAAAAAAAAGTCTCCATGTCTCAGTTTTCTTACCTGTAAAATGGGCAAAATGAAGTACCAATATGATCGTTGTGAAGGTTACATAAAATAATTCATATTAAGCACTTAGCACAATGCGGATTCAATAAGTTCTGTTATTATTATTATTATAACAGTTACTTAAATAGTTCTTTGATTTCTGGCTACTCAATTTCTCCAAGTCTCAGTTTCCTCGTATTTAACACAAAGGAGGTGGATAAAAGTAAATTTGCAGTTTCTTTAACTTTATTTTTCTATGATTCAAGTACTCATAAAATTTCAAATTAAAATATTCAAATCTTGCCTGGGCATTAAAATGAACCCTTATCTGATATATGAATTCCAATTTAAGTATACATAACTGAAGATAGCTTCCATCAGGAAGTACCTTTCTGAGAAATGTTTGCCTTTTGAAAGGGTTCAAAATTTAAGCTAATGAGATTAGCTAGTGGAAGAATTTCAGGCTGCAGCATGGGTAGGTGGGACAGGGATGCTCTTTAGATTAACTTATTTGAAATTACATTACAGCATTTATGGACACAATGGTGTGCTGGTAATGTTTAGCAATAGGCTTTCTGAAAAATATGCATACCTATGTATACAAATTTATTACAAATTTATAATAGCAAGAATTGGTAGCATGCTATTTACAAATAATAATAATAAAATATACAATACTCTTAATTGTAAAGTCATATAGCCAGGTAATTCTATAGAATATTTTCATTGATTTTCGGCACAACTCTTTTACTCATAAAAAAACAATGCTTGCAACTGATAATAAGTATAATTCCCATAGGGATAGTGGTTGATATTTTTATGTTAATAGGTGCCACAGATTGAATTATGTTTCCCACACAGACACTTTTAGGTAATAACCTATGGTCTTGTGGATACTAACTTATTTTTAAGTAGGGTCTTTGAAGATCCTATTAAGATGAGAGCCAGCTGATTCAGGGTGGTCTTTTATCCATACACCTGGGGTCGCCTTAAGCAGAGGAAATTTGGATGCAGTGAGGGGAAAGATATGAACATCTGATCAAGGCAGAAAATGAATTATGGGATGCTGGCAAGTCACACCAGAATGCAATAGTCTTTGTGTGTGTGTGTGTGGGGGGGTATTGAGTGATTTTTTTTTAACACTTTTTAAATTGTGGAGTATACATATGTGCAAAAAAGCAATGAATTTCCAAGTACATTTTAACAAGTAGTTATAAAACAGATTTTAAATTTTGGTATGGGTTACAGTTCCATAATTTTTCATTTTTGTCTTCCAGCTGCTCCTAGACACGGGATGCAGATAGAAATATCAATATAATGGTTAAGCAGTCATATTCATTTGCTAAATCCTGTCTTCTCTGTTATACTCTGCCTTCTCTATAAATAACGCAAAAGCAATATATACATAAAAGCAATAAATTTCAAAATACAGCGCAGCAATTAGTTGTAGAACAGATTTCAGAGTTTGGTATGGGTCACAATTCCACAATTTTTGGTTTTTATTTCTAGCTGCTCTAGAGAATGCAACAGTCTTAGGAGAAAGCATGATTGTACCCACACCTTGATTTTGGATGTAGCCTTCACAACCGTTGAGGCAATTAATTCCTGTTGTTTAAGCCAACCAGTCTGTGGCATTTGTTATAACAACCCTAGCAAATTAAGACTATGAGTAAGATAAAAGCCTAACAACTAAGATGCGTGTTAGAACTTCACTCATTTGTCAGTGACTGAGCAATTTCTTTGCTGGATTAGATAATAGTTTTTGGATGCTGGAAGAATATTTCCTCAATTTGTAATAATTTGTAACAATGTAACAGCTATTGACATTACACGGATTTTAGTTTAATCTGCATTGTTAGTGTATTTTCCATCACTTTCTTAAGTTTGAACCATCAACAAAACAATAGATCAAGCCTGATTTGTAGTATTTGCTAGTATTGAGATCTGTGGTGTAAAATACTCTCAACATAGCCAATTTCAAACTACCAAGATGTCATTGAACACAATGTTGGGAAGAAATATGCACTAGCACATCATTGCATAGTGTTTCTTCCATACAGATATAATGGACATAAATAATCTCAAGAGCATACATAATAGTAAAATATAATGATGCAATTAGAAATCAATGAGTTTAAGTATTTATTACTTTAGTTTCTAATGCAATTTATTTGTTTCCATAATTTATTTATTTATTTATTTATTCATTTATTTTGCAAGGGCAGTCACCAGGAATTGAACCCAGGTCTCTGGCATGGCAGGTAAGAATTCTACCACTGAGCCACTGTCACACTACCCTCTAAAATTTATTTTTTAATCATAGTTCTATTGAACAACTGACTGAAAATTAACAATTGCCTCTCCTAAGCCAATATGAGTCAACTGCAGCCAAACACAAAAGGTACATATATGTCCGTCTATCCTTAGGGCTTATTCCATTCACCTTGAAAGATAAGAGTAAAAGTACTGAAATCTTTCTTGCTTTCCTTGTCCCTATTCAAAAGCTTTTTCTTTCAGTATTTTCAATGGGGGCAGTACACAATAGAACTTTAGATATTCTACACAGAAGAAACTACTTAGGATTGGTTCAGGTTTTGTTTTATCACACTGTGTTTTACTTTTTTCCCAAGACTCATGGAAATTGTAAATTATAAATGTAAATTTTCCAAGTTTTGAAGAAGCTTCTCTGTATCACATCGTTCAAGAATCAGGATGGTTCAGAAAAGTTCATTTTATCCATCCTCTAACCTCCAAGCAGGACTTCATTACAGAAACAGCAGAAAGGTGGATCCTGCTTTAAACTCAAAACTTTCCCAAAGTTGTTCGCCTATATTTTTTAACCAATGCTTCTGTCATGGTCAGGTTCATGTGTTAACTTGGCCAAGTTGTGGTACCTGTTTGTCTGGTTGGGCAAGTGCTGGCCTGTCTGTTGCAATGAGTAAGTTTCATAGAATTAGATCATGATCACGTCAGCTGCATCCACAGCTGATTCCATTTGTAATCAGCCAAAGGGGAGAGTCTTCTGCAATGAGTGATACTTAATCTAATCACGGGAAGCCTTTGAAGGAGGATTCAGAAGAGACATGCTCTTCCTGTTTCGGCTGGTGAACCTCTCCTGTGGAGTTCATCCAGACCCTCCATCGGAATCGTCGGCTTCACAGCCTGCCCTGCGGATTTTGGACCTGCGTTCCTACAGTCACGTGAGACACTTTTATAAATTTTATATTTGCGAGTGTTCCCTGTTGATTCTGTTTTTCCAGAGAACCCTAACTAATACAGCTTCTCTTTTAAATTTTTCAATATTCTAAAGAAAAAAAGCATTAAAAAATTTGAAATAGAACTTTCTCCTGCAATTGCTTTCCAATGAAATTCCTCTTAGAAGAGAAAATGGTAACATAATAAAAGCTTCCCTTTTCTTCTCCATTATTTGTGTTAATGTTTTCATTTTCCCTTTATAACATCAATAGCCATGGCATAATAGAAGTATCTGTTCTATAAGGCGTTTTCCTAGGTATTATATTGATACTGGTACTCCTTCACAGAATACACATTAAATGTAACCATTATGGTTATTCTCAAAATGGGTTATCAATGTGATTGCCATTGTACAAAAAGTGTCATGAACATTTACTGCTTCTCTGCTTTGACAGCAGTTACTTTTGAAACATGAACATCTCAGCAATTAAAATCACAAACAAAATCATAGCAACAAAAGCCTTGCCTTAAACTGTAATTTAAAAAAAATGATGTTAGTTTTCACCCCATTTAAATGGAATAAAATGACTCCATATTTTAGATTCAGTGTTGACATAAATTGAATAGTGCAATTAATCAGGATCTTTAGTACCATGATTTTCTTTCATTGAAGTGAATTATTTTATGCATCAGTTTATATTCATTGAATTAGATATTTCAAAGTTAAAAAGTTGTCATGAAGTAAAGATGCATGGTACCTGAAGAATATATCAACCAGATTTGTATAGCCTCATTGGGAAAGAAACATGTACACATGAGAAAAGAGCTATATACCACACACCCCACCACTCAACAAGCTCAAGAAAAATTCCAAAATACTTTTATTTCCCTTAATGCTTTGGTAGTTAGTGTATTGTGCCCAAAGAACAGCCTGAACTGTTTCAGGCCAAATTTTAATCAAGTTAAAATTGCATGAGTGCCAGAAACTTTCTGCCTGATTTGAGTCAAAATAGCTGAATCATAAATCCTGCTCGTATTAATTCTGAAAAGAGACTAAGAGTTGATTACTTTGAACAAAGTAGGGGCTACAGTGCCTTAATGTACTCTGCGCTCAAGCATTAGAAAGGACTTGCTGGATATTTAGTATTTGTTTAGTGAAATCTGTGTATATTTTCACCAACTCAGAGACCGTTTCAAGAGATCAACCAAAGAAGTAAAGTATAACAGAAAAAGCCCAGAGAAGTGGGGGAATAAAAGGCCTGCCATATACACTTACAGGGGCATTCTCAACTATTAACTTATAGCTGAATCCAATCAGACAGAGTCCAGGAGACCAATGGTATAAACACTATCCAATAATATCTATTAAAGCAGGACAATCTTTAAAGCTCACTCTATCTGAAGAAAAAAAAGAAGTATACTCTAAAAGCACTCCTTTTAAATCTATAACTAAAAATCAATAAAGTCACCATAATTGGATGAGTGGGCTTTCCTAGGCATCGGATTAAAGCTCAGCTCCTTCCCTGATCTCAAGGATTGATAGACCAAATAATGCCAATTAGTATCGAGAAGGGATCCACGTTTCGATACAGCCTTGATTTTTTTTTTCTTAAAATGTTTTAAAGGCATTAAGTTAATATCAGTCAGTGTTTCAGCGAGACTCAGAAGTATAGTTTGAAAAGCATATTTTCAAACTATGGATCTCCTCCCGAAGAATGTTTAATTGTACAATTTTCATCTCAGGAGTCCAAAGTTAGATTGGCAAAAGAAGCCCAGATAATTGGTTCCCATGTACTTATATGAATTCATAATTTTATTTCTATATTAAAAGTAATTTTTTTAAAAAAAAAGTAAATATACTTCCTGTTTATAATTTTTAGGGGGTTGTATAATGTAGTTTTGCAAATCTTCATATTATTGTCTAATTCCAAATAGTATTTCCCATTTATTGTGATAAGATAAGTATAGGAAATGTCTCTGAATTCCAACTCTAATAAAAACCCTGAAGTAAAGTCTGTGTCCTGTTTTCCTGTGACATCCTTCAGCTACAGCATGCTCTCAAGCATCTGTGGAAATGGTAAGTAGGAAAGGAGTTGCAGCATATTTCCTTTTGTCCTTTATCACTCCTATCCTCAATCCATACCTCTGAACCCAAAATACTTTCTGTCCAGTATCCTGAGTACAAGTCTTACATAATGCCTGGCCTTATGGATCAAACACTACTAACCTTACGTCACTACCTCTCTTCCCATTTGGAGGGGGGCAGTTTGACAGATGATGACACCATCAGAGGTGAGTTCTTTTCAAGTGAAAAGAATGAGGGGAAATAGATTAGAGTGAGTGTGCTGTAACAGTTTGGGTTCAAATCCCAGCTCTGACAGTTGCCAGCCTTACAACCTTCAGTTAATGCCTGGTATATATCTATTATGCATGTATAGTTAAATAATGACTGAAGATATTATCATTTGTACAAATGAAATTATTTTCAACTTCAGATAAATTTGGGTTCACCCATGAATAACCTTTACTATTTAGTTAGCTGATACAACTACCCTCAAAATTGTGTGCAAAGCAAAAAAAATTTTTTTTTAATCTGTGTCTTTTACATGTATAGCCCATGCTGTGGATTGAGTCATGTCCTCCACAAAAGGCATGTTCAAGTCCCAACCCCTAGTCCTATGCATGTGAACCCATGTGTAAATAGGACATTTGAAGACTTTATTAGATAGTTGTGCCCAAACTGAATAAGGGTGGGCCTTAATCTAATATGTCTGAACTCATTATAAGCAAAGGAATTGGATATGGAAGAAGAAGTCCTGGGGAACAGCCAGAAGCTAGAAGTCATCAGAACCTGGAAGAGAAAGGATAAGATGCCATGTGTGTTGCCATGTGTCAGAAAACCCATGAAACCCAGGATTGCCAGCAAGGCAGAGGATAAGGACCCTGAAAGGAAGCAAGTCTTTGGCCTCAGAAATGGCCAATAAATTCCTTTTGTTAAGCAAACCTATTGCATGGTATTTGTTTTAGCAGTTAGGAAATTAAAACTGCCCATTAGAAAGAGAAGGGTTAAGTAGGTAATTGGATGCTAGTGTCTCCTTCCCCAAACTTCCCTGGAACCTACACCTGACCTATACTATTGAGTCTGCAGGCTAAATAGTTAATATATGTAAAGCAATTAGTAAGTGTTAACTGTTATATCAAGTTACAGGTATGGCTCAATGGACTTCCTGAGTTACACCCCACACATTAGACCTTCTAATGTTGCGTGCCCATGAGAGTGGCCTGGGAAGATACTGAAAAATGCAATTTCCTGGCCTCTATCAAAAGATTCTGATTTGGTAATTCAAGAATAATAGCAGAAATCAGTATTAAAAATCAAAACAAAACAACAAAAAAGTCTCCAAAGATAATTCCAATGTATAGATAGATGGACTTGAAAATTAGCAACTTGGACCCCAAACTCCCTTCTGTGAGAATCAATGAAGTGACAGCTTCACTGATTCTCATAGATGAAGTGACAGCTTCAACTCCTAGCATGTTGAGTAGGGAAGCCTAGAGCTATGGCTTTCAATATTTTTAATAGCAGAACCTTTCTTTCAAAAAAAAAAAAACACTCAAGTAAAAGCAAAAATAACAGCAATAATAATTCTTCAATTGATACAAACAACTAAATAAAGAGCTGCTCCTGTGATCCCCTTTGTGGGTGGGCCCCCAAGGCACCTCCTTGGAGCAGCCAAGCCTTCCAGTAACATCATCCAGAAATCCTCATTTTAGAAAGGAGGGAAGTGAGACCTAGAAGAACAAAGTCACTTTTTAATGTCAAGAGCTAATTGGTCCTTGAATCATCATTAGAACATGGGTCCATAAAGCGGCCTTTATTTTGCGCAGTGTGTCCTAAACTTTGTGTTAAAATCTTGGAGTAGTCTACAGAACCCATAAATAGAGAGGTAAAAAAATGGAAGTCAGCTGAGTCAGTTATTTGTCATGGTGAAGAAAAAATAAACATGGTTTATGGTTAATGTGTTTCCGTTTGTTGTTTTTGTTTTCTCTTTTCCATCAGTTCTTTTTATCTACCTTTGTCTTCTCTGTAAAAATATTAATGGTCTCACATTACTTTATATAGAATAATTAGATTTAATACAAATTTAATTCTGAAAGCAAAGGGAAAACAGTAGCCAGTGATGAGAGGATTCTCTAGTGAGAAGTAAAGCTTAGATGACTTCTTCCCCCTTACCTAGCCCACAGCAAACTTGCAGAGCAGCAGTTAAATCACGCTCTGAAGCCAGCGAGGGACCTGTAATAAGTGCCGTCACATTAGAGCAACAACCAAATAAGTGCCCATAAAAGACTGCAACATTAAGATACATACAGGAGCAATGTACAGGAGAAAGGAGAAAGGAGAAGGTTAACATTGGAAGACGGCGCAGGTTTATGAAGCAAAGTCTTGGCTGGGGAATGAATATGTTTCCAAGGGTCACTTTTAAAGCATCTCCTGCTCATTGTAAAAGTAAATAACTTAGAAAGAACAGGAAATATAAAATATCAAAATCAGCAGTCCCAGAAATTCAGCTGCACATCTCCGGATGAGAAAATATACCCAAGCAGAACATAAACCCCAGGAAAGCAGTTGCTCTAGAAGCAAGGAACAGAAATGAGAACACGTAGTATATTGAGTCATATAAGATAATGACCAATACTGAGATTTAAAGGTGCCGTAGAAAAACCCTTAAAGCTATGGGTCCAGTATATAGTCACCATTAAAAATGGAAGGGGGAGCAAAAGCAAGTACGGGGAGAGGGTATGTCAACTTGAAGAAAGAAAACACAAAACAAATCAAACCAGGCATGTCCTTTAGGGTATTTTATTTTATTTTATTTATGCACTGACCTTGCCTAAAATGCTTGCAAGTCTTGAAGATGTGAATTGCTGATATGTAAAGATTAGAGCCAACTCTAAGCTCTGAAGCAGTTTCAGTGGACATAAAGAGAACACTCTTTGAAGTCAGACGTGCTTGTTGGGTGTGACAATTTTTAACAAATAAACCAAATCATAATGAATCCCTGCTTTGAAAGCAATGAATCACCTTTTTCCACAAAGAAAAGTCTATCATCCAATTCTTAAAAAGTTCTATTGAGTAAGAAGTAAAGTCATCTACCTCAAGGCCACAAAGCTCTTTCTTACAGAACCTCATTCTTATAAAGGTAGAGATCTATATAAATAAACACAGGCTTCCTTTCTGGTTTATAAAAATGGGAACAAACTACATATATAACAGTCATTTCTTTTTCTCACTGAACAGTAAACCAATGCTATGAATCTACCCTCCTCTTGAGTTAGGATAGAATAGGACATAAAATCTGCAGCCCCTGGTTTTCTGTCCAGCTCTGAAGAAGTTAATGCACAACTGAAAACCCCCTAAAACAGAAAAAAACTTCCCCTAAGCCCCCAAACATAAAGCTTGCACAGCCATGGGCCTGAAATGAACTCTTAGTTAATAACAGAAAGCCTGGGATCATAAGGACAGTTGAGCTACGTGCCCAGAACAAACTCTTAGTGCATGACAGGAGTCCACAAGCACCTTGGTTATCTTTCCTTGAAACAAAGAAAATGCCTGGCTTCAAAGGTCAAAATGAAAAAAGATTGCTGACAAAAGTTCTCAATAAAACAAGCTAAATCTGCACAACTTGGGGCCCATCTTTCTCTTAAGCACACCCACACTTATTTCTTTAGTGCATACTAATCTTTCAAAACTTACTGCTCCTTGTTTTCTTGTCCCTGAATTCTTTCTCGTGGTGAGACTCCAAGCTGGGAGCAGAGCTCGGCTCTGGTGTTGGCAGAGCTCTGGTAAAACTCCAACTTAGCAAGGACACCGTCAGTCTCACATGCCCCTCCACAACCACATTCACTCTTGTTTGTCAAGGCGTATTACAAAATTCAACCCTGAGACACCTCACGAATAAGTATGGCAAGAATGAATTTTAATATTGATATGTTTTATTACATTATTTTTTATTTCTTAATCCTCTTAGACTTCAGAATTTCTAACTCTGTGCCTCCACAATATCTTATAGTTAACTCTTTTAAAATTTTCTATTCTATTATTGTTGTCCTCTAGTCTGTTTTCCCATTTTGATCATGAGCTATATGAGTGTGAGGCTCTGCTATTCTTATCTCTGTATCCTTTATCATCTACCACAGTACCTGATAGTACTAGAGCTCATTTTTATAGATTAATCAGTAAAAGGATGAGAGGACCCCGGGGTTGCATTACAACTGTGAGCTCTATAAGAAGGAATAGTGCCTAGCACAGCATGTACACTCCCAAATATCTTTCAACTGGAGAATAGATAAACAAACTGTGATAAAACCATACAATTGAGTACCACTCAACAATAAAAGAGAATAAAATATACAACATGGATGACTCCATCAAATGCATTAAGGAAAAAAGTCAGATATAAAAGATATGCAATTTAGGATTCCATTTATATGATCTCATGGAAAAGGCAAAACTGTAGGAACAGAAAAGAAACCAGTGGTTGCCAGTGACTGGGTATGGGGGCAGGGGTATTTGACTACAGAGAGACATGAGGAAAAATTGATGTGGGGGACAGTTCTGTATATTGATATGGTGATTATACAACTGCATGTGTCTGTCAAAACTTCCACAACTATAGACTATAAAGAGTACACCTTTATGTATTCAAATTCTTCCTCAATAAAAAATTTAATTATGGTTGAATAAAAGAATGAATGAAGAAATCACACCTTTAAATTGAGTCAATGCTGTTAAAACAATTAAATCCTGCATTAAAAAGTTGAGCTGCAAAGCAGCGATATGGAGATGTATCTTTGCAGGAGAACTCACACTCTCCTCAAATCCCAGGTCAACTTTTGACATTAAGTTGTGAACCAAGGCATTAAGGGAAATAAAATCCCTAATTGGGACTGCATTTGTTAGAAATCATCTTTCTTCCTAAAGCAATAATGGCCTGTGTGGAAAAGTAATTACTATCTCCCCTTTTGCTCATATCTAAAATGATTAGCTCTGATACAATAAAGAAAATATGAAATTGAAATGAAATACAAAAACCAGAAAGCAGTGTTTTGTTTTTCAGATTCTATCTCTTCCTAATGGTATGCTTGAATTCCAGTTATCCATCTACAAAATTGAGGAAATAATATTCAGTAGTTCAAATTAGTTATGGAACCAAAAGAAGCTCTGTGCAAAATATAATATAGTCTACCTGTATCTATCTAGATAGCTAGCTTATATCCATCATGAAGAAACATGAAGGATCTATAGAGCTTAAAAGCAAACCATGATTAACAACAAGAAAGCTTTGTTATTTTAGAACAAAGCAAGTTAACTCCAAAATGCACAGGGGAGTGGAATATGTCAATGGAGAGCAGGTATTTGACTAGTTTTTAGAAGGTTGTTCATGTCAAGGGAAAGACGTTTCACCCAGCAATTTTAAAAACATTGAAAGATGATAGTGCAGCTCAGTATTTTACTACATAATGAAAAGCAGATATTTTTCTCTGTGGAAAAGTAAATATTAAGGCAAACAAAATTAATCAATAAGAATGCACAATGATTCTCTATCCCCACCTCTACCATTCCATAAAGGGCTTATCAAAAGAGAGAGGGGTGGAAATTTACATGCTGCCAGGGCTGACTGTCCTAACAACAAAAGTAGCAACCACAAATACAACAGCAAAGAAGTGATAGCAGCAGACGAACTACACACCCAAGAGGTCTGTACGAGTTGGAAGGCACAAAGCTGGCTTTTTCTCCAACAATCCTAGTGTACCAGGCATGTCCAAAGTACAGGAGTCATTTCTGGTGGGATATGAGGTGATGTGTTGCAGGGTGGAAGAAAGAGCTCCAGAGGGGCCTCTGTAGAGAAGTTACCTTTCGAGAGGACAGTAAAAGACAATGAAATGGGAAAAATGGAAAACAGAGAGAGAAAGGAAAATAATTTTTAAAGTATTCTTAGGAATTAATAACTTCTTTCCATGGGGCTCAAGGAAAGCAAATAAAAGACATGAAATGTTTTAAAACTATGCTTGGTTTTATGGAGTGTTCTTTTGACCACAAACATTTCTAGAACTGACCAAAGTATGTTGCTATCCATTGAATTTTTTCAATTTAAATTTCTGTTTTTGACTTTTAATGAAATATTGAATACAAAAAAATTATACATGTAAAATTATATATTATTACATGCACACATATAACTGCATAATTATATAAGCATTTATATATGTTTATACATAGTAATATATGTATATATACATAGATACAATTTCATATGATAAAATCTTGTATGTAATCAATATCTCATTATAATATAAAGACAATTTGTGGCATATTATAATTTCAAAATATGGCCACAGAAGTGTTTCGATTTCTACATGCTTTTCTGCAATGGGATCTTGCCACACTGAATGGAAAAAAATGGAATATAATTCCTCTTGAATCTAGGCTGAACTTAGGACCCGGCTGTAACCAATAAAAGGCAGTAGAATCGATGTTGTGTGCCTTACAAAGCTGAGTAAGAAAGGTCATGCAGTTTCCGCTTGATTCTCTTGGAATGCTCACTCTTGAAACCCAACCACCTTATATGATATCTCTACATATGATATCAGCTCAGATGTAGAGAACCTATGTAGAGGTATTGGTTGCTGGCCAGAGTTGAGCCCAGTTTTCAAACCAACCCAGGCAAGGTGCTAGATATGTGAGTGAAGAAATTGCCAGATGATGCAATCACCTGGACGTCTGAGTCATGCCCAGCATTCAGGTCTTCCAAGCTGAATGGAAGATCATGGAACAGAAACAACCATCTCCACTAAAGCTTATCCAAATTCTTGGCTTGGAGAATATGTAAACATAACAAAATTGTTTTACTCTATTATATTTGGAACAGTTTTTACACAGCAATAATCATTGTGCGTGTTTGTATGTGCATGTGTAATATTAGAATAGCACCCAGCTTAGAAATAGAATATTATCCATAATTTAAAGCTCCTCTCCCACTCATATTTTTGTCATCTTGTCACATTCATATTCCCTTCACTTTCTGTCAATCAAGTGTGGCTACACTCTTAAATCACCTATTTATGCGTCTTTGTTTTCTTGTTACAGATGATAAATCTACAATATATGTGCATATTACTATTATAAGTTTACTGTTTTTGAAATTTATTCTTAGATTTATTTTTTCCATCTAACATTGTCTTTATAATTTATCAATGTATAGGCTTATAACTATTGTTCACCCATTTTTCACTGTTATATGACATTCCATTTTATGTTTATATTCCAAATTATTTAATCTTTCTTTTGGCAGTAGATATTTGGACTGTTCCTTGGTTTTTACTATTAAGTTTGTTTTGGGGTATACCTTCTGGGGTACATGTATAAGGACTTTTCTCTGAAGGAACGAGTTCAGTCAAAAGAGAGAAGCAGCTTCTTGTTGAGAAAATAATGCCAAATTCTCTCGTGTTTTTGCACTTCCATCAGGAACATAAAACGTTCTGTGCCGAGTTTTTGATAGTCTCTTTTTCTTCACTCATTTTTTTTCAATTTCAAGTTGTATTATTTATTCACTTTTAACAGAGGTATTTTATTTTCTCTTGCTGGTAATTCTAAAATGTAAAGACCTTGACTGTCTAAATTAAAGGTTAGCAAACTTACTGTTAAGGGACCCATAGAAAATATTTTAGGCTCTGATCCTTACAATTTCTGTTGCAATTATTCAGCTCTGCATTGTAGAACAAAAGCACACGTAGACAATGAATACATGAATGAGCATGGCTGCATTCCATTAAGGCTTTATTTATAAAACCAGGCAGCAGGGCTGGATTTGGTCCACTAGTGGTAGTTTGCCAACCCCTCATCTAGATAATAAAACCATCTAGGTTTTCTGTGCTTTTACTTCTACTATTGTTCATGGTGACTATTGCCTCTGTGTGTGTGTGTGTGTGTGTGTGTGTGTTTTAATAAAAAATTCATTGTTTGGCTGAATTTAACCAATAGAAATCTCAGCAACCAGAATTGGGGAAGTTTTTCTCCAGAGAATATTTGCATTTGCTCCCTCTGAGCACTAAGGGAAAGCACGAACATGGAACCACTCTAATTTCTTGGCTTCAGATTTTCCAAATTTTATATAGTAAAATTTGCTTGGGAGCAAATCATGCTTAAAATTCCATAAGAAAATATTTTTATCATTAATTGTTTTTCCATTCAGAACTATGGCAGAGATCAATGGAGTTCCTTGTAGACTTTGTTGACAGTCAAAATTTTTTTCTAATCCATTTTATTGAAGCTCTAGGCCCTTCAAAAGTTCCAAGAAAAAGGTGTGCATCTCAGATCAGTTCCCCACTCAGTTCCTTACTCAGCATAGACCTGAAGCCTAATCTCCCAATCCTTTTGTGATGAAGAATTCCTAAAATTTTAAGTTCCTAATATCCTAGGGCAGATCTGGTATCCATGTTTACTTCCTGACATTGACTCATTACTCTTTTCTGTACTCCTTGAAGATTTCCCTTATTTTTTTGAAAGCTAAGAAATATAAATAAGTATACTTGTAATAATTTAACCACAACTTCACAATTTAGTGCATTCTTGCCTGGTCCACTACATTGCTTGCTTTTAGCTTTATGTCATATCCCAAACTTTAGTGATAACTAATACTCTAACTCTGAGTCATTCTGAAGATCTAAGGCTCCAATCTACTTGTCTTTTTTTGGATCATGTTCTGTAGGCAAAATCAGGTTTTATCTACCTAGCTCTGTCAGTGAACACTCATCCATCCACTTCTACCTTTAAAAAATTTTTGGTATCTTTCATCTTCTGTCATTTACTCTCCCATTTTCCTTATCATTATGTATATATAACTTTTTATACCTGTCATTGTAATTATCGTTGAACTTGAGAAAGATTGTTTAACTGACACTCTTACCAAAAAATGATGTCTATAAGTATTTCATTTAACCAAATTTATTCCTAATAATCATTACCATTCATAGAGCCTCTACTATGTGCTCCAAACTATCAAGGTGCTTTACATACATAACTAAACAATAAACTGATAGGATAAGAGTTCTTATTCATGGTAAGCATGGGTGGTGTTCAAAACTATTTAAGTGCTCCTTTCCTTATGGGCACATGATAGAACTGAACTCATCAACCCCCTCTGAAGTTTGGCATGAAGATGTGATTTGTTTGGCCAATGAAATGTGACTGACAGTCTTGTGTCATGTTTGGAAGGAACTGTGAGATCCAATGCATAATATGCTTTTATTCCATGGAAGCACCTATCATAATGGAAGCTCCATAAGCCTGAGTCCTCAAGTGCCTACAATATGAAGAGACCCCAACAACCTGGGATGACTATGTATTATAAGAAAGAAATAGCATTTTTTTGTAAAACCACTGAGATTCTGGATTTTTTTTCACAGCAACAAAATTTGTCCTATCTTAAATAACATAAGGTCTATTGATAGATGAGAAAAAGTAAATTATTGCCCAATATCCTATGGCTCACAATTGACAGTACTGCAATTCAAACCCATGTTTATTTCATCAAAATGCTGTATTATTTGTGCTATCCCATGCTGCTATCCAAGCTGAAGAGCTCCTCAGATCTCTAAATATGTAAAGTTAATAGATACAGTTGAAGCCAATAAATGCATAGTGGCATCACCAAATTCAGGAGCCATCTTCTACAAATGAGTGATTATACTACATGACATTTTTATTTTTGAAGCTGTTAAATGGGGAACCATACTCTAGTTGCCATAATTTATTTCTTCTCTGAATTATGATGGCAGAGGAGGAACAGGGAGCCTCTTACAGAAATTATTCATCAGATATCATGATATCTAACCAAAGAAAAATATTTCAGTAACCTAACACTAGCATGACACTGAACAAGTCTAGAAGGGTTTGTGAGCATTAATTAAACTTTTAAAAATTACTACCCTGCCCTCTCACACAAGCAAACTAACTTTTATGATTGGTTCAACCTTCTCCTTTTTAATTATTCTTTATGGTTTCAGCCCATAGATGCTCGCCTCATCACTAGGATTCACTATATTCATTATCAACAACACTATGACACATGCTGATCTTGCCCTCAAGCTGCTTATAATCTAAGTATGGCAATAAGGTGCAGTTGTTGGTTCCAGACTGACTTTTTATGGCCAAGTATAGGCCTCATTTGAATGTTGGTACAGCTCATGGTAAGTAATATTTCTTTTCAGTCCAATCCAAATTGTCTATGGGACCATCTGTTTCTGTAAGAGTCCAGGTCAGCTTCATAGACATATTTAAACAAATTTGTTTGCCCCTTTGTAAAACAGCCTATCCTATATCCACATCTCTACTGGCCTCCCCAAATGGCCACTTTTGCAGCCCTTTCTTATGAAAACTTTCTTGAATGCAAACATATATATACCTACCTTTTCACTAAGGCAAAAATCATAAAATAGATCCTCCCACTCTCCTATCCCCAGTTTTCACAAAATGTAATAGAAATGCAAAGTTGAGCCCCTAATATTTCTCTAAGGGCCTCATCTTGACTTCATGTCCCTCAGCAGCACTACTTTTACAGAAGTTTCAAAATCACAGACATTTCAATTCAGATACTTGTTTCCAAGAGCATACCTGGCAAAAGAATGTCTCCATCTGGATTTAATGCCTCATTCTAGAATCCAGCTCTACTCAGAATTTCTAAGTTTTGCTTTCCCTCCCTCCTATCCTTACAGTTCACATCGCCATTCTTATTAGAATGTTTTTATCTGGGGAGAAGATCATGTTGGTATTCTCTTTTCCGCATGTGTCCTGGGTGGCTCAGGCTGATTCCATGTGAGCATCTAAAACCAAGAGACTCTCTACCCAGTGGCACAAAAGACATCATCTCCAGAGCTGCTTTCAGGATTGTGGTCTCTCAGTGGCTGTTCCGTGTGACTTTGCTTCTCATTGTCAGCATTGCTGCAAATTCCAGGGGGTTACCTCTCCCCTTGTAAGTTAACCATACTGAGTGAATCAAACCAACTTCTCACAGCATCAGATTAGTAAATCTACTTTATCTGACACTGAAATGCTCCATCTCATCCATTTGCTGTCCCAGAATAAGATAAGACTGCCATCTTGTTTCTCTTGGTTTGAGAGGCAAAACCAACTGTATAATTTGTAGCAGTCAGTGAAAGATAAGCATGCAGGATACCCTTTTAAAAAATATTAAGAATTTCAAGATAGTATACAGCAGAGAATTAAACCAAGTGCTGGGTCTCTGTCTAAGTGCACAATTCTTATGACAACATAGGTTGCATGTTCATAAAACTGGCCTTGTTGAGGTGCCCTGGTCTAGAAAATTGTATTAGTTCCCTTCCTGAGAATATTCCTCAGTCTTAGTATGATAATTCTGGTTGAAAACCTTCTCTGAACCTTTGACAGGCAATCGAAGTGGAGGTCTCATTGCAAATAGAACTCACAGTGGTTCATCATTATTGTTCCAGAACTCTCAAGAGCATATGGAAATTCAAGCCATTCTGGAGCTTGAAAGGTGAACCAGAAATGTTCCCCAAATGTGAGAGCTCAATTCTATATTATACTCTAAAGCACAGACTGTGACTCTGTTGGACCTTTCTGTGCCAGCACAAAAAATAGCACCCAAAATTAAGGTCCTTCTAAACAAACTCATGTCTTTGGTACCAGTTTGTGGGCTTACAAAGCCTGAGGAAAAGCAGGGCAATTACATTTATTCATCGTAGTTTTAAAAGGCTTTTTAAATAAAGTCAAAAATGCTTGAGGGAATACCTCCTCATGGCTCAGTGCATAATTCACATCTCTCAACATGACTGAGAAAACCATTTGGCCATGTTAATATGACTGATTCCCAAACTAGCATTTTCATAGAAGAACAAAATTCTTAAGTCTAAATTTGTCATTTAGGTATGTAGAAAAAAAATGGGACATAGAATAACTATGATCCTTTTAGAAAAAGTTATCAGAATAAAAACTCTGCTGTAATGCCAAATGCCATCAGGAGCTCTCCAAAAATCTACCCCTTCACTTTCGTTATTCTTTATTAAAAAGGACCTCCCTTATTTCATAAATGCCATAGGGATTGTCTAAGTGATTCTCTGATTCTGTGCTGATTGGTTGATACGTTTCTAAGCAACATTTTTTTTTTCAGATAAATCTTATCTCTTAGAGTTCTACAGGTGAGAGATAGCATGTAAATCACCTTCCACAGGCAGTCCTGACAACACCCATCAAGGGGTTTTTAGCACATGTGAGATCGTACAAATCAGACAAGTCAAATAGCAGCCCCTGACACCTAGAAGAAAAGTGTGTCTTCGTTTGACCACATCTTCAAAAGTGAAAATTACCTGATGACAGAGCAACTTGCGCACCCTTCTTTGTGGCTTATTTCCATTCCGTGATTTTTAAACTCCTAAGCGTAGAGGAAAGGAACTGAACTCTTCCTTGATGCTTAGGCTGCCTGCCACTAGCTATGAGTTTCCCCCCTCTTTCTCTACAATATCTCCAGTTCTCACTGGGAACAATACATGGATGGGTGTAACTCAGAAATATGCCTTAAAAAGGATGGAGGGGTGGGCCACGGTGGCTCAGCAGGCAGAGTTCTCACCTGCCATGCCAGAGACCAGGGTTCAATTCCCGGTGCCTGCCCCATGCAAAAAAAAAAAAAAAAAGGATGGGAAGGCATTAGGGGAAAAAATGCCAAAATTGCTAACATCAGAATTTTATAACTGGTGCTAATTTTTGAGAGGTGCTCTCCAGGTCATTTGCTTTTGACTCTCTTATAAATGGTTTCATGCACTGAAGTATAACCATTATATCAGGGCTAGACTTGTCTCCATTGGTAGATATGGATATAAAATAAATCTATTTTAATTTTTGCTATATTTTCAAAAATATTTGATTATTTTTGAGCATCTATTACAAACAAAGAAGAACCTGACACCATCCCTGCCATCAAGGAATTTAAGTCAAGTGGGACGAGAGATGAGAAAATCAATGGATAATATACAAGATTTGGGGGAGATATGAAGTAACCAAGGAAGACTTACTAAGTCCACCCCATCTGTGGCAATCTCATTTAATCCCCATGCCTGGGGAACTTCAGCCAGTGCCTAAGCAGCACACTTCCCCTAAACCTACATAGGATTGACTCTGCTTTATTTCACAAATCTAGGAGCACAGTTCTCCCCTGTTTAACAAGTAAGAAATTCAGCTTCTTGATTTCACTTAAATGTAAGTGGGGTGGTGGTGGGAGATCGTTTCGCTCAATAAAGATATGCAAAGTCATATGAATATTCTGGAAAAAAGAAAGCACTAAGGAGGGATGTCTAATTCAACTTGTGGTTGGGAGAGAAGGGGGCTTGGCAGAAGGGAAGCGAAGGGTGTGATCATAATGTGAAGATGGAAACTCTGTGCCAAGGCTTGAAGATAAATAGAAATAAGCCAATTAACTACCACGTAGAAGAGTTTCTTGGACAGAAAGAGTAAATGAACAAAGTTAGGGAGGCATTTGACTTTCTGGTATATTTAAGGCACTGAGCCTAATGCTTAAATGAATCAAAAAAGACTGCAGGTGGATATGTAATTGGAAATAAGACACATAATGTTTGCAGGTGCAAAACTCTGCCTGGTGCATTGGTATGATGGGAAGTCAGTAAAATACTGAAGCTAAGGAATTGTATAATTAATTTTGTATTTTAGAAAAAATAATCACATAGTGTTAATGACAAATTGAAAGCATAGAGACTCTAGGAGGGGGGTGAGTTGTTATTTGTTATGAATTTTGGAATTAAAATTTAAGGCCAGTGGCTTATTTTTTTATTTTGAAATAGCTTCAGCATTACAGGAAGTTGAAAAATTAAAAGAAAAACAATACGTAAACTCCAACATAGACCCCACCAAGATACCCAAATTTACCAACATTAAACATTTTGTCACATTTACCACTTGTTATATCATTCTTTCTGTCTATATCTATCTATTACCAAAACTTTCCATCACTTGAACAGGAACACTGCACCCATGTTATGTATTAACTCTCCATCATCTCCTTTCCACCCGTAGTAATCTGTAATCTACTTTCGTTCTCTTGCATATTGTAGCTATTTCATATGAGCAGAATGCAGTGGCTTATTTATTTATTTTTATTAGAGAAGTTATAGGTCTATAGAAAGTTCATGGAGAAAATAGAGAGTCCCCATATACCTGACCTCATTTTTAACACGTTTGCATTGGTATGGCACCTTTGTTACAACTGATGAGAATAAATTATTATAATTGTATTGTTAACTATAGTTTGTAGTTGACATTAGGGTTCACTGTTTATGCTGCCAAGTCCTATGCTTGTGGTTTTCATTTTTTAATTTTTATTCTAGCAACATTTTTAAGTGATTCATCCAAAGTCATAGAGCTAGGAGCAGAACTCCAAACAACTATCTCTAATTCTTGTTTAAAGGTGAAAATGAATGATTTGGCCACATTCTTTCTTCTAAGAGCAAATACCCCTCAGGAATGGATCTCCAGGCACAGGGTAAGAAGTACTCAGCTCTACACCTGATAGCAAATTTGTTATTTCTGTTTCCTAACTGTTCTGTCATAAGGAAGAAGTGTGAATAGAAGCTTCTATGTTGATATTTGCTGAATCAACTGTATATTGCCTAAGCCAAAGACACAGCTAAGAGTCCAACTCATAGGTAAGTAACCTCTGTGTGTGTTTGTGTGTGTGTGTTTGTGTGTGTGCATTTTCAGTTGCGACAGATCCAGAACTGGGCTAAAATAACAAATGTGTGGCTGTGTCAGTCGTAGGACATTTGGACACTTGGCTGAGTGCCATTTCACGAAGGAAACTGAACCTTTATAGCATACATCTAAAATGCATTTCACTATATTGGAAAGAATCTTAGAGAACATTTTATCAGTTTTTTTTTTCATTTTACAGGTTAAGGCCAAGAAAAGTTAAGATTAAAGCCAAAGTTCACAAACCAAAAAGTAGAGGAATAGCAATTATAATTCAGGTATAGCAACCTGCAGTTCAGGCCAAAATGCCCCAAAGTTTAGAGCAGCAAACAAAATGAAAGATAATTATCCTTAGCTGAGACTCTGTTGATTGTTTTGTCCTGCTAATTTTACTTTTAAAATGTATCTCATTTCTATTTTAAAAATTTGAGTTACTTTATAAATTAAAGTGAACATGTATGTTCATTAAGTTTTGATAATTATATATACTTATTTTATTCACCATCTAAAACAAAATATAGAACATTTTCATCACCAGACTATTCCCTCGTGATTTTTCCAGTCAATTTCACCCACTGGGGCAACCACTTTCAGATTTCTAGCATAATCAATTAGTTTTCCCTGTTTTGAAATTTACATAAATAAAATAGCATTAAGTATACTTCTGTGTATGCCTTCTTTTGCTTAATATAATAATTTGAAATGCATCCATGTTTTTGCATATATGAACAGGTAATTATTTTTTAATTGCTCAGTAGTACCCATTTATATGACCTCACAAGTTCATTATCCATTAATGGACATTTACATTCTTTCTAGTGTTTGATTTTTTTTTTTTTTTTTT